>BQNB010001031.1:77656-111680 GCA_026074375.1 Tanacetum coccineum
GTGGTCATGATGGGAAGAAACATTCTATGAATAGAGGACTTTTCTTAGAGTTGTATGAATTACTCGCAAATCAAAACGAGGAAATTCGTAAGGTTGTCGCATGCACTCCTTTAAATTGTACACTGAAATCACCATGTATTCAAAAACAGATATGTGAATGTTTTTCAGAAGAGGTTCTTGATTACATTATTAAAGAAATCGGAGATGATGTGTTTTCTTTGTTAGTTGAAGAGTCGAGTGACGTGTCTAAAAAGGAACAAATGGCACTCGTTTTGCGATATGTTGATAAACTTGGAATTGTTAAAGAGAGAATTGTTAAGAAGAAATTAGTGCGGGTGCAGTTGAAACTGGATGAGGGTTAAACCAAGAGATAACTCTTATAAGACCAGGAGATACACGTTGAGGTTCCCATTACAAAACAATTGTGAGTTTGTTTAAGTTGTTTCATGAAGTTATTAAAGTACTAAAGTTTGTTGAAAAAGAAGCTCATGATGCTCGAAACCGAGTCCAAGCACAAGGCATTTTATCATATTTTAAGAAGTACGAGTTTGTGTTTTATTTGCACCTAATGGAGCACATTTTAAGGGCCCACAAATTTATTGTCAAAGGCTCTTCAAATAAAAGATCAAAATATATTGGAAGCCGTTTCTGTGATTAATGGAACAAAAGAGTCATTGATGACACTTAGAGCAAACAGGTTTGATGGAATTCTAAAAAAAGTGAACATCTTTTGTGCAAAGTATGATATTGAAGTGTTAAAGATGGACGAAGCATGTGCGGCTAAAAGAAATCGAATAGTGGGCATAACGAATCGACATTATTTTGAGATTGACATATTTAACACGGTTTTAGATATGCAAATCCAAGAGTTTGGTGATCGCTTTAGTGAGATAAGCACACACTTGCTTAGTAACATGTCAGCTTTGAGTCCGCGTGCTTCATTTTCTATGTTTGACTCCTCAAAGCTGATTAATTTGACTACTTTATATCCCGATGATTTTACGGATTCTGATAGGTTTCATCTTATGCGAGAACTTGACCTATATCATGTGAATGTGGTTCAAAATGAAGATTTCTCAAAGGTGAATACTATTACAGAGCTTGCTAAAGAGTTGGTGAGATTAGATAAGCATAAGTCTTTTCCTATGATATATAAGTTATTGAAGCTTGCTTTGGTTTTGCCCGTGGCTACTGCGACAGTGGAAAGATGTTTCTCCACAATGAAGTTGATAAAGTCGGATCTCCGTAATCGAATGGGTAATAGATTTTTGAACCATGCTCTAATTTGTAGCATAGAGAAAGAAGTATTTATCAATGTAACAAATGAAGATGTGATGAAGCGCTTCCAATCCATGAGAGATCGAAAGGGTAAACTGATTTAGGGCGATCGAGGTAACTTTGTTAACTTCATATACAAGTTGTGTAAACATCGTACTTTTCATTTTTTTGTGTCACACATAGTTGGATTTTCTGGGTCCGCCACTGGTGGTACATAAAGTAACATGATCTGTTTATGCCAACAAATTTTGATCAATCCTAACAAAAGACGTTTATACTTGGAATTCCATGATACCCATATATGTCCGCAAGGCCAGTGGACTAACATTGCCAGTGACACCATAAAGAGTTTCCACAAGATATTGGAGCGCAAAATTAACCCTGATTTTTAGACGTTTCCATCTGTTTAAAAGCATGTCTGAAGATTGCTTCATTTGTATGTTATAAAACATGGGTTAAACTCTGATTTATTCGTCGGTACTGCATTTGTCAACTTCGATTATTGCAGCTTATGAGCAGAATCATAATCGGAATTGTGCAGTTGACTTTTTTAGTCAAATGCAAACGAAATAGCTCGGGGATCCTAATAGTAGTAAATGTGTTCATGGTTTTGCTTTAAGAAGATACCGGTTTGAAAAAGATGATATAATCTGGATCACGATGGTTGACATGTATGCAAAACTGGGCGATGTGGACTCTGCACGTAAACTATATAATGTTATTTCATTAGAAGATGTGGTTTCGTGTGATTTATTCAGGGTCAATTTGATTAAACAATTTACTTGATTGTATTGGACATTGGCTAGAATTATAATAACAATCCTTGATCAACTGTTCCTATAAGGATGAATTGTCATGAAATAATCGGCGTAGTACTTTCTCGTCATCATAAGGTAACATAAGCTCACATTTACACTATTGTTTTTCTTAAACAGTTGGGTGAGTTGACACTTGGATTCTGTTGTTTTTATGCATTTGATAAGAGGTTCTATTGATGAGTTTTTCTGGTTTAACAAGATGTTTAGTTCACTGTTACTCTTGTTTTTTTTGTAAGCTCTAAATATCAGACAAACATCAGCAAAGATTTCAACTTTGTTTGTCAAAAGCTTGCTGTGATTGTGAACAATGATTGTGGAGCTTATGTAAATTAACATGGATCGTCAAGTGAACTATATGTGCAAAGCTCAGATTGAAAGCACCGAGCGTGGTTTGGGTTCGACATCTTAGGTGTGTGGTTCGACACGAGCCTGTCTTCTCAATATGTAAACAATAATAAAAATTACCGATATTTTTGATGTTTTAAATTTTTTATCTCATGTTTATATAGACTTTAATATACTTACTGTACTTATTTTAATAGTAAAATGATCACCGGAGCAGAATATGATATTTGGTGTCTAGATTTCGTGGTGATAATGTTTGGTAGTTTGATTACTTTCTAAGTTTCAAATCGAATAAAAACACTTGCTAAAAATATCATATACCATGAAAACATCTACGTGATTGTATGTATGTATTAACAGAGAGTTATTTAGATGCTCATATTTTTGATATTAACATAAAAGCACCAGTGGTCTAGTGGTAGAATAGTACCCTGCCACGGTACAGACCCGGGTTCGATTCCCGGCTGGTGCATCAATAAATACGCTATTGCATGAGCCTTCTTAAGCTCTTGTGATATCGTTTCTGTTTTTTGTTTACCTTCCTCATCAGCAACTAGTTTTTGACTTAATGCCATCATCAATAGAGGAATACTGGAGATAGACGTGTAAGCAAGTCGAGTCTTCGTAGAGTATCTCGAACTCGATCAAGCCTCGAGTCCAGAAATGAGCTTGAGATGTTTTTCTTAAGCTCTTGTGATATCGTTTCTGTTTTTTGTTTACCTTCCTCATCAGCAACTAGTTTTTGACTTAATGCCATCATCAATAGAGGCAGTGGCGGTACCAAAGGGGGGGCAGTGTGGGCAGCTGCCCCCACAAACCTGTCAAATTCTTTTGAAAAAAATAAAATTTTAAGGGTGTTTTTGTAATAAATTATATCTGCCCCCATATCCAAAGTAAAAAAACAAAGCGGCAATATAGACAAGAAAAAAAGGCAACAGTTTGCCCCCTCAAATTTTTTTTCCTGGTACCGCCCCTGAATAGAGGAATACTGGAGATAGACGTGTAAGCAAGTCGAGTCTTCGTAGAGTATCTCGAACTCGATCAAGCCTCGAGTCCAGAAATGAGCTTGAGATGTTTTTCTTAAGCTCTTGTGATATCGTTTCTGTTTTTTGTTTACCTTCCTCATCAGCAACTAGTTTTTGACTTAATGCCATCATCAATAGAGGAATACTGGAGATAGACGTGTAAGCAAGTCGAGTCTTCGTAGAGTATCTCGAACTCGATCAAGCCTCGTGTCCAGAAATGAGCTTGAGATGTTTGATGAGTCGAGCACGAGTTTACAGAAGGAATTGTTTCAATTTTTGTCATTATCAAGTTTTCCGAGCTTTTAAGTGATATATATGTTTTATATATATTGTGTTAATATAAGGGTTCATAGTTAAATACACTAAATGTAAGCTTTTCGTGCAAAGCTCGAGTGTCTTCTCTTATAATTCAATTTTATTTTGTTTAAAAAACATGATTCACCAAACTATCGACTCGAACATAACATTAAATTCGGCTCGTTTACACAAAGTGATTTTTGGTCAATGAGGTATCTTGCTACAAAAGCGATAATGTTTTTACGGATGGTGTCTTAAATTTTTCAATCAATAAGCGACACAATGACACCAAACCGAATGAAAAAGATAGGGGGCATTCTGGGAATCGAACCCAGGACCTCTCGCACCCAAAGTGAAGACTGCAGCAAGAAAATTTGCAAAAACATAAAAAGAAAGGGGCGTTCCGGGAATCGAACTCGGGACCTCTCGCACCCGAAGCGAGAATCATACCACTAGACCAAACGCCCTGTTGGTTCTATCTTTTACTTGATATCTATTTAACCCTTTACTGTCAAATATATTGAGAAATTTAATTTTGGTGACCAAACCAAGAGTCTTCAACTCCAAAGAAAAAGCGATCAAAATTGCAATATAATGCTTAGACTTTTGTAGTTTGAAGAGTCGTGTAGTAGATGTTTCGTAGTTTCTAGGATCGTGCGACATATGTTTCGTTGTGTGTCATTGTAACAGCCAGAGTCGTGATAGTTTTAAAAGTCGGATGATCGAGAGTATCAATGGTGTTGCTGTATCTGTACTAGCGACTTGCTAGTTTTTCTATATAATTAATTGCCTTTCAAAAAAAGAAATATAAGAGATTTCTCTTTAGAATTTTTCTTATAGCGTCTCTACAATCTTTTGGTTGCATAATAATCTGCTAATGTTGTCTGCTTAACCATGGATTTAGGTTTTCTGATCTAACTCCGATATACGGATCCTTTTTGTGATGAGTGACATTCTTTTAATAAACATTCTTGCCCGAACAAATGACAGTTCAAATATTCACTTAACTCAAATACACACAAATTTGTTTATACAATAGCCCCTATCAAATGTATCTGCATCCGACCAACACATATCGACTGTACAAACTATCTCCAAAAAAGGAAAAGCCATGGTTGCTTCAACATGGAGGTTAAACAAACCAGAATACACAATCAATATTTATCTACAGTGCTAACATGCATAAACAAGCATGAAAAAAAAACTAAAATAACTTGATGGGGAAATTCTTCACGATATGGAGTTTCTTAATATATGTGAGGCTAGGATAAGAAGCTCAACCATCTCGAAACCAGCTGCAGACACTGAATCAACCTTTTCCGCATTTGAAATGTTATCATTTACCTCAGCCGACCAACTTACAGGAAGAGAACTACCAAGTGCCGTCTTTAGAAGATTTGCCTCTGCAACAACATTCTCAATAACTTTCGATTTGCTGTCAACTGTATCCTCAATGGTAACAGATTCTTTAACCTGAGTGTTTATAGCATACCAAAGATATGTAAAATCTGCAGACACCAACTATTTTAGAATGGTGAAAGATGATTACCTTAACAAGTGAGAGACGAAGTCTACGAATTGAGGAAGTTAGATGTTCTATACTTTCCAAACTCTCTTTCAGGGCTGTATAATCGATCTTCATTCTGCATAACATATAAAGCAATATATAAAACAGATGAGCACCTAAAGAATAATAAGGGGGTGTTTGGAATTGTCTCGTCTAGCACATCATACCATGTGAAAGCGAATAAGTCATTTCCACTTTCTTCTTTTACTGGGATCATCCCCTACCTAACCTACAATTTTCATCTTTAGTCGCTCTCTTCTACTTTTAAAACCTCCTTTCATTGACGATTTTGCATTTTTATAGGAAATCGATGATCAAAATACATCATTCTATTCTTAGAACATTCAAGCCAATCAATGAATTCTCGTTGTTGAAGCACACTATGGCTCTTAAGTTGTGGTGACGGACTATAATCAGATAGCATTTGATATAAACGAGGTTTATGGTATGTTTTACACATTGTTAATATTTGTAAAAATACTTGGGTGGTTTGTTCACCTTTTTATGCATCATTTATACATAACAAAACTCTAATCAATCCTAGCGGGGAGTTTAGCAAGTTTCCCGGTAGGATATAACTTTAGTGGAAAGTAAATTATGTTGGTTCACTCCAAGTAATTAGTTTTCTGTATACAAATTAGATACTATGATCAAAGAATTAGCCATGTGGATCAAATTAGAAAATATGTAAAACAAACTAATAAAACGGACCATAGACCTCGTTATGGATCAAATGTTTTGCTATTACTGAGAATATAATGCGGTGCAAGTCCATAATGTGCCTTCCAACAATGCAAGGAGATGAAAGAAACGAGGGTTTAACACATACTAGAAGAGAGAGAGTGATGGTAGATATGTAGATTACGTGTGCAATTATCCCAATAAGAGAAGGGGGGATGTGGAAATGACCTATTGCCCTCACGTGGGAGAAACCGATGAAAACAAATTCCATGGAGGTGAGAGACTATTTATGCGACAAGGCAGTGCTCTTAAGGGCCATTTATACTATTCTTGTCTCGACAATAAAATTTAAAATAGTAAAAGAGCATCCTAACACTATCTACAACTTGTTTCTGAGAGACGATTATTTGATTAAACTTATTCAATATCACTTTCCAAAATGATCATCCAAACACCTCAAATTACAAGAGATGGCTATGTATAATGTCATATCTAACGACAAAGGGAATCAAGATTCTGAAATAAAAAGAAACCCAAAAACAGACGCAAAGAAAATACACACACCTTGCAAAATCCATGGTACTTTTCTTGCTGATATTATGGGCATACTCTTGGTGGCCTCCACCTTCACTTCCATGGGAACTAAAAGGATTAATCCACTGGCTAAAATACGTCTTCTTTAACAAACCCTTCACCCTTCCATCATTATCCCGAATCATGCTTTTCTCTTCATTACCCGCCAAAAACTTACCTTTCTTTATATCATCATTTAGTTTCCTTTATGTGTGAAACCATAGTAACATCACAAACTCGATTGATAATTGTTATAATATTAGTTTAAAAAAAAATGAAATAACATACTCTTGTAGTAGATGGTATTCCTGCTTCAGTTGTGCTAATTCCATTAGGGCAACCACCTTTTCATTTGTAACCTATTAAAAGATCTATACTTGTTACTTAATTGAGAATGCATACTATGATTAGTTAAACAAACTATTAAACTAAACATTTTACTTGTATTAAATTTCTTTGTAGCTCTTCAAGTTTAGTCTGTAGAGCTGCATTTACGTTGCTCTCTAATAAATATCTCTCGTCCTGCTGTGATAGAAGCAGCAGTGCTTCAACCTGAAGAGGTTTAGTCAATAACAACGATCAATCAATATTAGTCCATTTTTACACCCTTATGATGAAGGGCCCAGAGATGTTGAAGTTGCATATAAGTTGTTATGCTCACATGATTTTTCATATTTTATCGTCTGCATATTTGGATATACATATATGTATAAATGAAATATACGAGCATATGAACACAAACCTTCTCTTTTAATGCCTGAGCAAGGGGTTCAGAAGCATCCTCTCTTCCAGAACTGCAGGGTTTGTGCATGCCAGACACGTCTTCCTATAAAATACGTTGAACAGAACCATTAATAAGTAACGGGTCAATGTGGGTTATACTTTGCCTATAACATGTCAAATGAGTATAAATAATAAAACGATAAACTAAAGCGGAAACGGGTCAGATGTACCCAAAGTCTAAATGCATAAAACCTCCCAATATTAACTTATTCAGTATAACTAAATTACAGTAGTAACGGTGACAGTCAATTTCATATTTAAAATATTAAACTATTGATTATCCATAATATCTGACCCAAAAAAAAAAAGAATAAAGACGTGTTTGTAGGTCGACCAATCTGATTTGACCTTAGACAACTTGACAAGTATACTTGTACAAAGTGCATCCACTCAAATTTTAAAAACAGATATAAGAAGCATCTGTCGTTAATAAGCTCGCCCTCCTCTTCTCTATGTTCTTTTACAGTTTTACTAGAACAAGAGAAAGAAACAATGAATCATACACAGATACACATGCATCCATACACACGTACCTCATCGTTCAGCGTCTCAACAAGGGCTTCTGAGCCATCTCCGTCTCTTTCAGAAATGGAAGTGCTTGGCAAGTCAGAATCATCTTCCTGCAACAATACCAAGGCATCACTCTTACATCATTCATAAGATGATATCTTCGGTACCTTATGACCAAATTTCGTTCGCACAACTAGGTTGGATGCACATAATAATGAACATGAAAGGATGTAAATAAACTTATCTTAAAACTTCTCCATCAATTACTATTTTTTCCTTATGTTTAATAAATTTATACAGCAAAATTTTGCAGAGGATACTCATATACCTTTGTAATAGTATCTGAGCCAACATCAGGACTTATATGTACATCACGACAATCATTTTCTTGCAATGACACATCCGTCTGAAGAGACACGTGTTTAAGTTCTTCATTTACACAGATTTGTCTCAGATATTCTTTAACATCATCAACAACTGATTTAAACTGAGAAGACTCCTCCTCAAGCAAATTCACGATGTCCATCCTATGCTGAGAATGGAAACTACGTAACTCTGATATGTCACCCATGATCTTTTCTTCCAAACAGGCCTGTATTCATTTAAAAACAATTCACATCAAAATTCATGAACTTAAGCATCATATATTAGTTATCATCTATCACTAAAAGATTAAATCTTGCCTTCTTGTTTTTCAAGTCATGGACCATCTTCTTCAAATGTTTTTCGATCTCTAATCCCTGCATCCACACAAGAACTTTAAGTTCAGAAATATATTATTACATCACCATCATGAGTGACATTAACAGGAAATAAATATATAATACCATTTGTTGCCTGCTACGAAGATTATTTACGGATTTTCTCAATGCCTCCACTTCTTCCTCTAGCGCAGTCTGTCTGAATCAAAAGTCAATCCAATGCATAATGAAATTTTTTGTTAGTTGTTGGTGGTCAAAACTTACAATGTATTTTGTGGTTGATGTTTCCCCAGAACCGGTGAAAGTCCACATATCATCTGAATCATTCAGTAGGGACGTACACTTGTCTTCCCAATTAACATCATCGTCATATTTCTCTAAAGAATTTTGTCTGATGTCATAGAACTTACTGATCACCTGTAACGAGTAAAGATAAGTTAACAAAAAACCATAATGATACAAATTGGTATCATATAAACAAAAGATAATGCAGCCACATATATACCTGTTTGAATGTTTCAATTTCAGTCTCTTGTTTTTCTAGATTAGTCTGAAGTGTAGCAGAAAGCTTCTTTTCTTCAAGAACAACCGAGCTGAGTTCGTCTATCCTGGTCCCACCAAATGCATGAGCATAACACATTCACGGGAAAACTAATACTAAATAGTGTCTTTTGACTAATAAATGGTTAAATACTTACTTTTGCTGCATAATGTCAAATTTTCGTGACGCGGTTTCCTCTTTTTCCTTGGCTTGTTCGGCCTATCAAACACCGTATTAACATTTCTAGTCAAATTAATCGATACAGGAAATCACTCGAAATACGTTAAAGAATGATAGTTAATGTAACCGTGTTTCGAAAAGAGACTAGACCTCCATTATTGCATTATCGCGTTCAGAGAATGCAGCAGCAACAGAACTTTGGAAAAACTTAATCTGCTTCTCCGCTTCTAGGCTCTGAAGAGATTAATCAGAAACTCAGAATAAGTATTGTTAGTTATATAAAATGTCCATTAAAATGACGATTTGGTGGTAAAAAGTTGACCTTGGAAAGCTCTGCAGCGTGTAGATCAGCTAACTGGTTCTGCAGAACAAACCAGAATATTAATTATCGATAAATCTTCAATTACCGGAGAAGCACTTAAAATATATAAGAACTCACTTTTATACGATAAGCCTCTGAAAGCTCTTCTTGAAGATTAGCATTCTCTCGTAGGCAAGCAGTTAATTTCTTTTTCAACTCATTGATCTCCTGCTCCAGACCAGCTGTCCTAATTGGGTATTAATATCAATGCTAGTTAACCCTCGAAACTAAAGATTGTTGCGAAACAAAACTGCATCCATGGTTCTTAAATAATGGCGTACCTTTGAAAATGCATCCTGCTAGCAACAGCCGCATAACTAGGTCCAGCATGTTGCATACACATTTGCTCAATATCATTACGTAGTTCATCACGCTCTACATATCAAAATTGACAAAAATAATAAATTAAAATCAGCCAATTCCACGATTTACTCATGAAACGATCAATATACGCACTAAAACAAAGAAATGGCATACAGTTGTTGAAACAAGGGTTTGTTATACACCATTATAGTTTATTCAAAGAGGATGTTTGGGATTGGTTATTTTCTCTACTCATTTTCTAATTCGAGTAGTTTTTTTTTCTACTTATTTGCTTATTTAATTAGCAAATAAGCAGGTTAAGAGATGCTTATTTCATGACTTTTAGTCCATCACATCTAACCCGCTAAGTAACCTTTGAATATATATGCAAATGAACTTCATCTACTTATTGAACTTAAAACTATTACATTTTTTCACATGATAAGCAATTCCAAACTCTATTTCCTGAAGTGCTAATTTTGAAGCTGTTTATCTGCTTCTTCTTATAAGCTCTAAATCCTTACTTTCAAATAAGCAATCCTATCCTATAATTTTATAACGGACACCGTAAATTGCATTCATAAGAAGGATATTAATGTCAATGGACTATACTAAGAACGTTGTAAACTAATAAAAGATGGAAAAGCAAAGCACATACCGCGTTCGAGCAGTTGTATGCGGGAAATTAAAGCGGCACGATCATCTAACTGCATATCCATTGCTATAGATTCATAAAAACACAAAATAATTACTATTCACAATAGAAAAACAACCACAATTATCATAATATCACAATTCCTAATTCACTTAATTAAGAATTGGCATATAGTGCAGAAATCCCTTGTTACAACTTACGAGATACAAAGTTACAAGCATAAGTAAAAGTAAATATCAACTGAAAGTAACAGTGAGTAAACGTGAATGATTTCAATATGTACATACATAAGATGGAAAAAAGTTACCTGATTTTGTAAGACTTAGAATTATACGATTAATTTGAAGGGGGTTTGATTGATTTTGATGATTTGTGTTTTGTTTTGTTATTAAAGGTACCAGACCACCAGTCTGTCGGATTTTCATGAATTGGACCGGGTCTAAAAGTAACATTCGGTTCGGTACGGTTTAATTCATTCTTCGGTTTGGTTTTTACCCAGAAAAAAAAAAGTTAATTGAACTAATTGAACCAAATAAATTGAACAATCCGATAACTGGACCGAGCCCTACGACTTTCTTTTCTTTCAAACATGTTTTCTGACTTCTAATTTTAGAGTCCACGAGTGTTTTATTCTCACATAAACTTAAACCAACCCCATAAGCCTCTTTCTTTTAAAAAATAGCCTAGTCGCTTTAGAGCAAAAAGTACTTATGGTGTTATAGTACCGTGTTATAGCAAAAAAGTAATGCCACTTTAGATTTTTCCCTTAACTGATTACCTAAATCAAAAACACAATCTCTCAGTCACTCAAGTTATAAGACATCACATGACTTACACATAATCCAATAAAATACAAACAAAAAAGGAAAAAAACTTAGGACATAGCTGGTGGATTTGGCTCAAACCCCTATAACACGAAGGTGGGTACATTGTCAAGTCATAGGATCGTGTTATAGGCTATACCACGTCCCATATGGTGCACACGTACCGTGTTAGTATTATTTAAAACTGGATTTTTTTATAATATAGTACAATAGTTTCTGATTAACTAGTAAAAAATAGGCCGCGTTAAAAGTGTTTATGTCGTTTGTTCATCTAAAAATAAATCCTCATTTTTAAACCTTGTTTACATGAATCGTATTTAAAAAGCTAAAAGTTGAACCAAAATTGTTTGTTACAAGAATGAGTTTTTGTCAAATTTTACGTTGAACTTTTTGCATGAATTATCTCTAGCAATAATCAGTGACGAAGCCAAGATTATAGTCTTGGGTAGGCCAAATAGTAAATTACCGCTTAACAAAAATATAACATTATTTAAGAATAATTCTAATCGCTGCAACTAGATAACTCCAAAAACACTTAAGAAGTATACGATATTTATAGTGAATATAAGAAATATCATAATAACTTCATTATGATCGTTGAATGTGACGAAACTTTCGAGTTTTAACTCCTTACTTTCTTTCACACACTAAAACTCCAATCGAAAGGGGGTAAAATAAAGTTGATGGTCTAAATCTATATGCTTAAAATAAAATAGATGATAATAAACCTAATCTCAATACAAGAATTATGTGATATGAAACAATAATAAGTAAGAAAGAGAATTGATGACACATGTTTTATTTTTATCAATAATGACACATGATTAACCTTTATGTAAGTTTGATGATATATGTAACACTCTAATCTAACTAAGATCAAATAAATACGGCGTAACTCTTTCTTCAAGCTTCAATCTAGAAATGTAAATAAGTTTATTAATAAATTGTTGTCTTGTTGGGTGAGCCAAATACATCAAAATAGATTAAGCTGTTCAATTGTGCATAAAAATATAGGATATCACCAAACATTGATGGACTTCTTGGGTTGGCCTTGGCCCACCCTACTACATACATACCTCCGTCCCTCTTATATGGCCCTCACAATCAAGTGAACAAGTTCACCAATGTTTGCAGATATATGATCACTAAGAAGAAATGGCTCTCTAGTTTGTTTAGCCATTTGACAAATGTCACAGACAACATCAAACTTATTATTCTCAAATAATAAGTTAGGTTTTTAAACATTCAGAACTTGGTCATCAGGATGACCAAGTTTGCAATGCCAAGTATACTCAGACAAAAAACAAACATTATTAATACAAAAACTTTTAAGTTTTCTACCTTGATTTCCATCAAAGTAATACAAACCACCAAATTGTCTACCAGAATTTTCCCTGCTCTCAAATCCTGGTTTAAAATATAGCAATTAAGCTCATCAAAGGCAATTATCAACTTACTGTCTCTAGCAACCTTATGCACATACATTAAACTGACACAATATTTATGCACGGCCAACACATCAAATAAAGTCAAGTAGTCAATCAAAGGCATGTACTCAATTTTAGTTATGAAATCTTTAGTACCATTTGGATGAGAAACCTTAATTTTTAAATGAGAGATATCAATGACATTTACAAGAAATTTATTAGTGAATGTAATGTGTTTATTTATCCCAGAGTCTATGATAACACCTTTGGTTTCAAGATTAGAATGAATTATACTATTTAAGCAAAAAAAATATGTTAAAGTTTTTATTAAAAAAACTTGTTTCTATTCAAAACTGTACCTGCCATATTGGCCGGCACACCTTTCCCATTAATAGAATTTTCCTTGTTAAGAGATATAACAGTTGACGATTGTTCATTAGAGAAACCAGAAGAACAACCAAACCTAACAGCATTGTTAGAAACACTTTTTCCTTTAAAGTTTTGACCACCCTTCTTTTTCCCAAAACCAGCAATGTAACCAATTATTTTAAAACACCTATCAATGGTATGACCATTGATACCACAGCTTTCACAGTCCAAATTAGAACCCCGACAGTTCTTCTATTCCCATTATCATTAGGTCTGGTCACATTAGAAGGTTTAGGAAAACTAGTAGGGGTCTGAGTCCTCTGAAAGTTTCATCTGTTAGGCACATTAGCAGTGAATGCAGAGGTCTGAGATCTCTGAGAGGTCTCATAAATGCTACCAGAAGCAACCATGTAAGATTCCTCACTGGATATAATAGCATATGCACTTCTGACATCAGATATAGTCTTTCTTGACAAAATAGAACTTCTAATTTGCATATAAGTATCATCAAGACCCATTAAAATAGAATTAACTTTATTAACTGGTTATGTTTCTTAAAATCATCAGCAACATGACAAGTTTATCTAGGCAACTCAATCAAAGCATCAAATTATTTCCACATAGCATTTAACTTATGATAATAATCAGCAATAGAAGACCAATTTTGACTCAAAGTATGAATTTTATGATGTAGGCTAAAACTTACAGATCTATCTACTTTATCATAATTTTCTTTCAGTTCTTCCCAAACATGTTTAGCCCTTTTTTAAAAAATTAACCAAGAAAGAGTTCCTCGGAAATATAATTTAAAATTCATCCCAAAACCACAACATTGACTCTATCCCACTGTCTGCTTAAGACTTCATCATTATTAGACCTTCTACAAGTTCCATCAATAAAGCCAATTTAATTTTTTTCTTCTAGAGCCAAAAGCATAACACATGACCAAACTTGATAGTTCTCAATCCATTTCAGTTTAACAGTGACAAACGTCAATGTAGCATAATCATATGATGTAAATGCAATGGATTATTCACATCAAGTTTACTAATTAGAGTAATATTATTATCACCAACATCATATTCATCGTCAGTATAACCATGAACAGACATATTGCCAAATTATAAAGAACAACAAGAATAACACAAATAATAATGAATAAATCCAATCGTTTTTAGGCTTCCTTACCACTTAAGTGGTAGGTTAAGGGCAGATAGATGTATTCAAGAATCAACAATACAACAACTTAACAAAAAATAAATCCCTCTTAAATCAACAACACCTTAATCCCAACTTCTAAATAGAGCCTCTACCTATCCTTCAGCAATCTAAATGCTAGAAAGTAATGACTAAAATAAAGAGAGAGTGTAAGAGGTGTTACAGAGCACGCAATCAGCAAAAACCAGCGGGAGACTTTCTCACTATCCTTTGATTCACTTAGTCAAAGGATAACAAGAACCCAAAACCTTTATTCCCAAATCAATCAACCCTAATTTAAAGAATTAAGCATTTTACCTAGAACTTTTCAAGAACTAATCAAGAACACCAACAAATCAACTAACAATAGTTAATTGATCACCAGAAGCCTTTAAAGATTAAAAGCCCCAAATTCCACAAACCTTTTTTTCAAAAAATTTGGCGTTTTCTCAAAGCTTTCAATTAAACCACAATTAATACAAGATCTATCAATTAACCCAGTTAATTGACCGAAAAACGTATTTAAACAGCAAACTCCCAAAAATTTTGGAACCCTAATTTTTTTTAATTCAGAGCAAGAAGGAAGACCTTGCTCTGATATCATGAAAAGATTATGAAAAAATAGTAACAAAGATCTTGAATCTCAATTCAGGAACAACAATAACTCTCAAGTCAACAGATCACAAGATGTTGATCTTAATCAACATAAATTGAATCAATACCAAAATCCACCCCAGCTACTCTCTTGTGGATCTATTATCTATATGATAATAGTTCTATTACAGTGAACAAATCAGTGATCGAATAAAGAGATCAATCAAAGATTGAAAGTAAACTTGAGAGAGAAATAAGTTGCGTTTTAAGAGAGCGAGAGAAGACATATTAGGGTTATGACTTTTAGTCATAACCCAGAGCTTTTATAGCCTAACTGGGAATCAAGACTTGACATCCTAAGCCCTTCAACAATCAACAGCTTGCAATCTTTAGCTCAAACATCAAAACAAGCACAAACTGCAAAATACAAAATGATATTATCAGTCCCTCAAGTTATAATTTTTGAATAAGATTATTATTTTCAATACATCATACTCGTTCTCTCGTTCTTAATATATCTTCAATCACGCTACTTATACTTAATATACACAACACCGACGAGTACATAATCTCTTCTTCTTTGGTTTAGTCACGGTGGTAACCACAACGAGTGTAAATTACCCCCTCACGCATGAGGGTGAAATGGGGTTGTAATGCAAGTAATTCGTGATTGCAGACACCTCGCGTCTAAAAAACTCTTGCACTAGGTCCAGCCTTAACAAAAATCAATATTTATTGTTGTCGAAATTTGCTCGAGGATTGTTAGGTACGGCGTAATGGAAAGAGTAGAAAACAGATAGAAACATTTTGCCCATTATGCTTGATAATATGAATGGACATGGAGAATTGTAGCATTGTCTTTCTAACTTATTGATTATTTAAAGAGAGATGCATAATATACGAAACGAGTATTGTTATACGGGCATGTTGTGGCAGGTTTTAAACATACATTGCTATAATAATGCCATACGAAAAGAAAAAAAGATTGTCTGTCGAAAAATAAGTGTCAACAATTCTATTTTGAGATGTGTCCAAATGAGTGTACAAATGTATTTTAACCAATCCAAAAACACTTTCATGGGCAAAGATGCCATTCTACGTATGGAGAGTGTAGTTAGTGAAAAAAATAATTTTATGCATTCTTAAAGTAAACACTTATTTTGAAACGGATGAAACATTTTATTATTGATCAATTCGAGTGAATATAAAAAATAGTTAATGAAAAGATCTGAAATATGAGAGTCAAATTTATGACTTCTTTCGATAACTGAACATGTAAAATCTCATCCATTTGTTTCAATAAACGTGAAAATATTCATGTGTTTCCTCTGCATGTGTGCTAAACGTTGAATACGAGGTGCCTTTCAACTCTCTTGACCCAGTTCCTTGAACCAAACAAGGTGGGTATTAAGGTTGGTCGCAGTGGTAAGTCGACCGAGTCCCAACCCAGTCGTCATCACTGCAACCCAAATGCTCGAATCGGTCGACACTTGTTTTTGGGAGAAATGGGTCGAGGTCAACAACCTGGTTTAGCAAACAATCAAAAGAAAAAATCCAACCGTTGGTTTTTAAATAAAAAAGTACTTAATGTTTAAAATTTAAACCATTTTAACCGTATAAATACCTATTCATCTCATCATTTTATATGTTAATACAAATAAGCCGTAAAAATGTTTATTTATATTTTACGATCTTTCTATGTTTTGTCGATAACATCATAAAATCATTGAAAGTAGAAAATAAAGTTTATATTTTTAAACCGATAGTTTTCTAACTCATCCATCATACATCAAACGTCATACAATAAAACCAACTTATAATTATGTCATAAACTAATTTAGTTAGTCACTCTCTCACAAAGTTAATTATACAAGTGACTACACATTTTACTTTAAACATGTCACTTGTACATTTTATAATTAACTTGGATATTTTATTTTAAGTAATCTTACAAAGTTAATTACACACTTAACAAGTAATCTAACTAATAAGGATTACTTACAAATCTAATTTATACGAGATAACAAAAACATTCTTGCACTTTGTATATTTTTAAAACTCAATTAACTTATGTTATTTACATATTTTAAAGTATACAAAAACTAACTAAAGAAAAATAAATACAAAATGATTTTTACCTCATGCATGACATCATTTATAATCTTGCCATATCTTAAAAAGATCTTGCAAGATCACAAAAGATTTTGCGAGATTTGATATCTAAAACTCAAATTTATATACCAGATAGGCTAGATCCCTTGTGTTGGGAATTATGTTTTCCTGACTTAGTACCGTTAGTGATAATAGTTAGTACCGATAGTTATAATTAGTACTGGCAGTACAAAGTGTTAAGTACTGATCAGTTAGTTAGTACCGTTAGTAGAAAATAGTTAGTACCATTTAAGAGATATGTATGAGATATTATAGGAAAAGATATGTATTATCTTTTATGCGTTTTGTAAGCCTATTAGGGTTTATCCTTAGTCTATAAAAGGATCCCTCACGGCATAGTTAGAGCAGAGAGTTCAATATACATCTCATACAATCATATCTCATAGTTAATAATCACTTTAACAGATTAATATCAAGGTTTAGTTTATTCATTGTTCTTCTTAATACTATTGTGTAGATTCCGCATATACAATAAGTATTCATAGTTAGTGTTTCTATATAGTCAAATTGTATTTATACAAGTTGGCTATCACCCTTAGCAGGCTGTAAATATCTGTTCAGTTTGGGACTCACAAGTGGTATCAGAGCCTGTAAGAAACTCTGAGTAAAAAGAACAAACAAAAACCAGTTATACTTCACCATCCTATAAAAACTAATCATGTCTGGATGTCAAGATGAAATTCCACCACCCTCAACATCACAAACACCAATAACACAACAAACTCCTCACACAGTTTCGACCATCAAACTTCCTATTCTCAAAAATGGAGAATACGATATATGGGCCATGAAAATGGAACATTATTTGGCCCATACAGACTATCCAATCTGGGAAGTTATACAAAATGAGAATGGTCCTTATCAATCACCACAGATACACAAGGTCAAATCAAGGTTTTGCCTCCAAGGACTGCAAAAGAGATCCTAGACAAATAAAGGGAAAGAAAGCTAGGACCACTTTGCTTATGGCTTTACCAGAAGATCATCTTGCTAAATTTCATAAGATGACTGATGCAAAAGAGATGTGGGATGCCATCAAATCCAGATTTAGTGGAAATGACGAATCAAAGAAGATGCAGAAGTATATCTTAAAGCAACAATTTGAAGGATTCTTTATATCAAACTCAGAAGGGCTTCATAAAGGCTATGAAATGTTCCAAAGTCTTCTGAGTCAATTAGAGATTCATGGAGCAGGTGTATCCATTGAGGATGCAAATCAGAAATTCCTTAGATCTCTACCTTCTGCTTGGTCTTAAGTTTTCTTAATCATGAGGACCAAACCAAGAGTGGACAGTCTCAGCTTTGATGATCTGTATAATAATCTAAGAGTCTTTGAGAATGATGTAAAAGGCTCTACTGCATCATCTACTAGCACGCAAAATGTAGCATTTGTCTTTGAGAACACAAGCAGTACTAATGATGTTAGTACCGCTTATAGTGTTTCTAATCCTTCTGGTCAAAACTCACAGTATGAACAAACTTCATCATACTCCTTACTTGCTAATCAATCAAGTTGCCCTCAACTGGATCATGAGGACTTGGAACAGCTTGATGAATATGACTTAGAAGAAATGGACTTGAAATGGCAGGTGGCCATGATTTCGATGAGAATGAAAAAGTTCTACAAAAAGACTGGTAGAAAGCTACAATTTGATGCAAAGGAACCAGTTGGTTTTGATAAAACCAAAGTCGAATGCTATAATTGCCACAAGATAGGCCATTTTGCTAGAGAGTGTAGAACCAAGGGAAATCATATAGTAGTAGAAGAGTTTCTTTGGAACTCTGGAAATAAGGATGGGAGAAGATCTGGTAAGCAGGAAGACTCTAAAGCATTGGTGACCATTGATGGAGAAGGTGTAGATTGGACCAGTCACTCAGAAGAAGAAGAAGATTATGCTTTGATGGCTTGCAACAGCTCAGGGTCAGACACAAAGGTAACTTCCTGTTCAAATAAGTGTAAAGCGTTTTATGCTAAGCTTAAAAAACTGTATGATGCTCAGAGAGAACAACTTAGTGATGCAAGCATAGAAATAAAGGCATATACTCAAGGGTCTAAAGAAAGATGAAGCACATTAGTTGCTCAACACAAGACAACTTTGGTAATGAACAAAAGATAAAATTATGAAGATAGATTTAGATGATAAAACAGATGTTCTAACAACCATAAGAAACTTTTTGGGCAAAAGCTATGAAAAAAAATAAGATTTAAAGCTAAAGTAAAAAAAATGCACAACTCTTCATAAAAACTTGGTAAACCTGATAAAATGCCTCCAGATGAGTGCAAAATATAATTAGGCCTTGGGTAGGGGATCACAGATATGAAGCATTTTGAGTTATTGAAAATGAAGTTTACAAAGTGTATTTAAAGGGTAGGGAAAGTGAATTCGAAAATCCAACCTTTATGTATGAATAAATAAGTAACAGTGGGAGAAAGAATGTTGTACCCCACCCATGACAGGAGAATTACATGCCATCTTGACCTGATAAATAAATATATTACACACAAATTTACAAATGTCCAAAACAACTCAACTAGTGAAATCTGAAACCCAAACCATTTGAATTTGATACCTGTGAATCTAACATTAGTACTGAGACACCTAAATTAGTGTCTGAACCAATTGTTAATGAATCTAATGTATCATGTCAACCTAAGGTCTGGTCTGATGCTCCTATCATTGAGGAGTATGAATCAGATAGTGAAGATGAGTATGTGTCTATACCAACAAAAGAACAGGAAACACCTAGTTTTGCTAACCAGCAAGTAAAAACTCCTAGGGAAACTGTTAAGAATCATTTCACACATAGTAAAAATCCTAAAGTTGACAAGAAAAAGTTGGGGTATGGGTTTACTGCAAGAGCATGTTTTGTATGTGGAAGTCTTAATCATCTAATCAGAGATTGTGATTTCCATGAGAAGAGGATGGCTAAACAAGCTGAGTTAAACAATAGGTTGAACAGGAATTCTAGTCAAAGGGAGATAAGGCCAATTTGGAACAATGTGCAAAGAGTGAATAATCAAAACCAATTTGTTCCTACAGCAGTACTAACTAGAACTGGCAAAATTCCAGTTAATACTGCTAGAGCTAGCGGTACTAAGAATGTTAGTACTGCTAGGCATAGTTTTAACAGACAGGCAGTACTAACTAGTGCTGCTATGAAAGTTAATACTGTTAAGCCTATTGTGAATAGAGTTAGACCAACAACTGTTTTTCATAAAACTCATTCACCATTTTCAAGGCCTTTTAATAAGACAACAACACTTAGAACAAATTTTTCAAAACAAAAAGTTAATACTGCTAAGGTAAATGCAGTTAGTGCTGTTGGGGGAAAAAGGGAAACTGCTGTTAAGCCCTCAGCAGGTTGTAATTGGAGACCACAAAGACACAACTGGCACAATGTCTCCAAATACAATGGTGGATCCAGTCTTAGAAATTGTTTCACTTTTAAAGATCCACTAGGCAGACTCAAGCCCAAACAGGCTTGGGCCCCTAAAGAGAATCTAACACTTTATATGATGTGCAAGATTATCCCACATAGAGCATTATCAGAACAAAGGAATAGTATGATAGTGATGTTTCCGGCACATTACTGAAACAAGCCTACTTTTGCTGAATATCAAAGACTTTAATGGTGTCCCTGTTGCTTTGGAGGAAGTAAAAGGTTTACATAACTGGTAAAGGAAAAATAAAAAACAGGAAGATGATATTAGGATGAGTGCTTTGTGAAAGAACTTCGGCATTTTCAATCTCTTTTTTGTGTCACAAATGTGTGACAAGAAAGAACAAGTTCTTTTTACTGACTCTGACTGACTCTGAATGTCTTGTTTTGTCTCCTGAATTTAAGTTACCTGATGAAAATCAAGTATTACTTAGAATCCCTAGACAAAACAATATGTACAGTTTCAATTTAGAGAACATTGTTCCTTCAGGAGGTTTAGCTTGTTTAATTGCAAAGGCCACAATTGATGAATCTAACAAATGGCATAGGAGGTTGGGTCATGTTAACTTTAAAAACTTAAACAAACTTGTGAAGGGAAACCTTGTAAGAGGTTTACCTTCAAAGATTTTTCAAAATGACCACACTTGTGTTGCTTGTCAGAAAGGAAAGCAACACAAGGCCTCCTGTAAGGCCAAATCAGTGAGCTCTATTAGTCACTCCTTACAGCTTCTTCATATGGATTTGTTTGGACCTACATCTGTAAGGAGCTTAAACCATAAGACTTATTGCCTGGTTATCACTGATGATTTTAGCAGGTTTAGTTGGGTGTTCTTCTTAAGAACTAAGGATGAAACTAGTGGAATCCTTAAGGACTTTATAAGACAAATTGAGAACCAATTAAATCAAAAAGTTAAAACTATTAGATGTGATAATGGTACAGAATTTAAGAACAGGGATTTTATTGAATTCTGTGGGTCAAAAGGGATCAAGAGGGAATACAGTAATGCCAGAACTCCACAACAAAATGGAGTTGCTGAAAGAAAGAACAGGACCCTTATTGAGGCTGCTAGGACTATGCTAGCAGATTCATTTTTACCTAACACTTTTTGGGCTGAAGCAGTTAGTACTGCTTGTTATGTTCTTAATAGGGTATTAGTGACCAAGCCTCATAATAAGACACCTTATGAACTTGTAACTGGTAAAATACCAATCATAAGCTACATAAGACCTTTTGGGTGCCATGTGACCATCTTGAATACCATTGACCACCTGGGCAAGTTTGATGGGAAATCAGATGAAGGGTTTTTAGTTGGGTATTCTCTACAAAGCAAGGCTTTTAGGGTATACAATTTAGAAACCAAGAGAGTTGAAGAAAACCTGCATATAACCTTTTTAGAGAATAAACCAAATGTTGCAGGGAAAGGACCAACTTGGCTATTTGATCTTGATTATTTAACTGATTCTATGAATTATCAACCTGTAAGATCAGAGAATCAAGCTAACAAACATGCAGGTCCACAAGAAGCTAATCAAAATGCAGGTACAGAAGACATTATTGATACAGGGGATTCTGAAAAAGAAGATGAATCTGCTCAAGACTACTTTGTACTGCCAATATGGTCTTCTTATTCCTCAACTGTCAAGAGGTCAATAGCAAAGGATGCAGGTGATGCACCTAACAAACATCCTGATTTAAAGACAAATGGGAAGCCAGTAGATAAGGAGGATCAAGTCTTTTTGGATGAACTTGAAAGACTTAAGAGGCAAGAAAAGGATGCTAATGATGCAGCTGAAGCTCTCAGGAAGGAGTTTGCTCAACAAACTGAGGATTTGCTTCTACAAGCAGGAGCTGCTAAACCTAGCAGTACTAACATAGTTAATACTGCTAGCACACCAGTTAGTACCGCCAGTCCTGATAGTGATCTAACCAATCCTGACCAAGATGATTCAGAAATACCAGCACTTGAGGAAATTTATAAAACTCCTACTGATGGTATTTTTACCAATTCATCTTATGATGATGAGGGTGCAGTGGCTGACTTCACAAATTTAGAAACTGTTGTGAATGTCAGTCCTATTCCCACATCAAGGATGAACTCTATTCATCCTTCAACTTTAATTCTTGGAGATCCACAATCAGCAGTTCAAACAAGAAGTAAAGTGACTAAAAGTTCTGGAGCCCATGCTTTTGTAAGTTATGTTCAAAAGCAACAGAGAAATAATCATAAGGACTTCCAGCATTGTTTATTTGCTTGTTTCTTGTCTCAAAATGAACCCAAGAAGATCTCTGAAGCACTTGAAGATGAAAGTTGGGTTGATGCTATGCAGGAAGAATTGCTACAGTTCAAGATTCAGAAAGTTTGGATTCTTGTAGATTTGCCTTATGGGAAGAAGGCAATTGGAACAAAATGGGTTTATAGAAATAAGAAGGATGAGAGAGGAGTTATGGTCAGAAATAAAGCAAGGTTAGTTGCTCAGGGACATAGGCAAGAGGAAGGGATAGATTATGATGAGGTTTTTGCTCCTGTGGCCAGGATTGAAGCCATTAGGATCTTTTTAGCCTTTGCCTCTTACATAGGCTTTATAGTCTATCAAATGGATGTGAAAAGTGCCTTCCTTTATGGAAAAATTGATGAAGAGGTCTATGTGTCTCAACCACAAGGTTTTATAGATCCTAAGTATCCTTAGAAGGTCTACAAGGTAGTGAAAGCACTCTATGGTTTACACTAAGCTCCCAGAGCCTGGTATGCTACTTTATCCACTTTCTTGTTAAAAATAGATACAGAAGAGGAACTATTGACAAAACTCTTTTTACTAAGAAGGACAAATATGATATCATATTAGTACAATTTTATGTGGATGATATCATATTTGGTTCTACAAAGAAATCTTAGTGTGATGAGTTTGAGGCATTAATGAAGAGTAGATTTCAGATGAGTTCTATAGGAGAACACACTTTCTTTCTTGGATTATAAGTCAAGCAGAAAGAAGATGGTATCTTTATAAGTCAGGATAAGTATGTTGCAGAAATCCTAAAGAAGTTTGATTTTATCAATGTTAAGACTGCTAGTACACCAATTGAGACCCAGAAGCCTTTAGTCAAGGATGAAGAAGCCAGTGATGTGGATGTCCATCTTTATAGACCCATGATTGGTTCTTTATCGTACTTGATGCTTCTAGGGCTGAATATTATTTTGCAGTCTGTGTTGTCTAGGTTTCAGGTCACTCCAAGACCTTCCATCTAAGTGCATGTGAGAGATCTTTAGGTACTAAAGGGCAAACCAAAAATTGGGCATTTGTATCCTAGAGTGTCCTTATTAGACCGGGAAGCTATTCAGATAGTGATTATGCTGGAGCAAATCTTGCCAAGAAATCCTCAATAGGGAGGTTGTGTAATTTCTATAGCAGGTGATACTTATTTCTTGCAATGCAAAAAGCAGACATTGTGTTAATTCTACTATAGAGGCAGAATATGTTGCTGCCGCAAAATTGTTGTGGGGTCTGTTTTGTGATTCACAAATAAAATGTTAGTACTATGGGTTCATTCTTGAACACAAAAGATCTACATTGATAATGAAAGCACAATATTCTATATACAATTGGTAAGAATCCTCAGTATATCATTCCAAAAACAAAGCATATTGCAATTAGCACCACTTCATAAGGGATGCTATGAGATGAAAACTTATTCAGGTTGACGAAAATACACATTGATGACAATGTAGCTGATCTTCTAACCAAGGCATTTGATGTTAGCAGGTTTCAGTTCTTGGTTGTTACTATTAGGATGATCAATCCATAGGCTGCATTAGTTAAGGGGAGGCAATATGATTTATTTTATAGTTTGTATGAAGTGTTCAGTGTGCAGAAGCATCTTGACCATAGTGATGTTTTTCATGGAGTTATTTGGGTTTTAGAGAGTCATTGGGAAGAGCTTTAGATGGTACTGAAGCACTGCTGTTGCCAAAATTGTTCATTCTTTGGTTGGCAAAAGTTAGTACCGACAGTGCAAAGTTAATACCGTTGGGCAAAGATAGTACCGCTATAGAGACGTTGAAGAAAATACCGCCAAGGGTATAAAGTGTAAATTGAAATGGTTTCTTTGATTTTAGGTTTGCTAAACCTATATAAACCCATCTCAATTGCATAGTTCACTCACGTAATCTCTCTCAAGTGCTTTCTTTCATTCAAACCCTAATATCTCACTCACCGACGATCACAAATTCAACAACCATGGCTGTTCTTGAATCGTGCCCTAAACACAACATGGTCGCTTATTTAGAGAAGACTGATGGGAATGCAGAGTTTCATGAGATTATTGATTTTCTTGCGTGAAGCTCCATTCACAATGCTCTCACTGTAAGTCCAGTAGTCTCTACTACATTTGTTGAACAGTTTTGGATGTCTGCTAAATCCAAAATAATCAACAATGTTAGGTATATTACCTGCATGTAGTAAGCTGGCATGCCTGGGGTCTTATCTTCTGAAGAATCAATAAGAAGTGATCTTCTTTTTGATGATGCCAATGGGATAGATTCTCTACCAAATCAGGCTATATTTGATGCTATACAGCTCATGGGTTATGAGGGGGATTTAACTTATTCTAACATTTATAAGCTTTGTTTTCACCCCACCGGAAGATTTCTTTTTCATACAATGAACCATTGTATTAGTTCTAAAAGCACCTCTTGGGATCAAATTCCCACTAACATTGCCACTGCTGTTATTTGCTTAACTTCTAATCAGAAATATAATTTTTCTAAATTAATTTTTGATGGTATGCTTAGACACTATGATGCAAAGAAAAAGTTTGTTATGTATTCGCGATTCATTTTAATCTTTATAGATAAACAGCTAATGAATGTACCTGTGCCTTTAGACCATTTTCCTGAAAATGCTTTGACAAGTAAAGTTTTCTCTTTTATGGTTAAAAAGGGTAAACATTTTTCAGGGAAAGTCACACCTTTATTTGCTTCTATGTTGGTTCAACCATATGAGGATGAGGGTGCACAATCAGAAAGACCATCTGAACCACAACCTACACCCTCTCCTCCTCACCCAAGTGAAGCAAATGTTGAGCCTCAGTCTGGCCCACCACCTAGACCTTCACCTACTACTCATATTCCTGCTTCCATTTCAGAGGATTCTGGTGGGAATCATGGAGGTCAGTCATCCAGTGATAGACCTCTTTCTGGGAATGAGGGTGTAACATTGGACACTCCAAAGTGTGTTATATGGTCTTTGTATCTCTTTGTGTTCATAGGTTACAGATCAAGCAAGGAAATTAAACACTTGAAGCACAGATCAGAAGCTAAAGAGAAAGCTAAACCTGTTATTACCTCACCCAGAGGCTTGGTTAATGGAGTGTATCCTTGAAGCAAAGATTGGCAGGAAAGAAATCCTTGAAGAAAAACTAGATGCAAAAGGAGTCTGTATCCAAACAGGGGAGGAAATCTGCCAAAGCTAAACCTTCAGTCCATAAAGATCCATTATTTGATGAGCTTCTATGATGATACATTGGATTTTTTGGATTATGAAGATGCTCATGATGTGGGGAGGAAGAGATGTTAGTGAATGAAGAGATGGAGGTCTATGATGAATAAAGTTAGTACTGAAAGTTGCACTTTAGAATACTACTCAACAAATAAAAAGTTAAGTAACTGACAAGAAAAAGTTAGGGTACTAATAGACCAAATGTTAGTACTGTCACTTCCAAAATGTTAGTATGACAGACCCAATGTAATACCAACAGGAAAAAAGTAGTACCGTGCCCAGATGAAGGTACTGTGAACAAAACTGAAGGAAGAAGTGCTACTTCAAACCACTCCAAAAACTACTCCTACAATGTTTGAAGATGATGAAACTATTGCTCAAGTTCTTCTCAACATGAGCCAAGCCAAAGCAGTTTTAAGAGAAAAGGAGAAAGGAGTAGAGATTAAGGATGTTGAAGAAACTAAGAGACCTAGGCCTACTTCGACCAGATCATTATTGACATTAAAGCCTCTTCCAAAGATTGATCCAAAAGATAAAGGGAAAAAGAAAATTAAAGATGAAGATGAGTCTGATACTGAATCTGAAGGTATTCCTAAAGCTCAAAAAGAAGTTTAAGCAACTTGCTAGGGATGAAGAGATGGATAGAAAGGTACAAGAAGATTGGGAAGCAGAAGAAGAAGTTAAAAAGCTAGCTGATGAAGAAGCTATAAAGACTGCCCTTTCAAATGAGTATGATTTTATCCAAGCAAGATTGAAGCTGACGAGGACTTTAGCTCTAAAAACTTCAGATGAAATAGATGAGAGCAGTTCACTGTGGAAGAAAGAGCAAAGTTCCTTCATGATACAATTGCAGCTCAAAGAAGGTTTCTTGCAGAATAAAGAGCTAATGCAATCAGGAATAAACCTCCTACAAGAACTCAGTTAAGGAATCAAATGATGACTTATTTTAAACATGTTGGAAACAAGAAACACTCAGACCTGAAAAGAAATTTTTTTGAAGACATACAAGCTTTATATGAGAAAGTGAAAAGGTTTGATGAAAGTTTCACTGCTATTGGTTCCATTAAGGATGAACGAAGGATTAAGGAGATGAATGAAGGAGTAAAATACCCTGATCAAAAGAGTTTAAAGAAGAGGGTTGTTGAAGAAACTCCAAAGAAAGAAGACACAGCAAAGGTACCTGCTAAGGTAGATGTGAAAGAGCAGAGTACAAGAAGAGAAAGGTGGTCATATGAAGATGATTGCAAGGAAAAGGAAAAGACCTCAACCAGATGTTAATAGTGATGATGAACACAGAAAATGCCTAAAGATTGTTACATTTGAAGGTACCATAGATAGTGAAATAATGGAGAAGAAATCATTTATTTCTAATTTGGACAAGGTTTCATTACTAGGGGGGATTACCTTGTTATCCATAGAGCCAATGGGAACTTCAGGGCATTCAACTATCTATTGGAGGTACTACATATCTTTGACAGGCAAGATTTATTTCATTGTTATAACTTGATTATGGAGCAAGTACTCTGAAATCAAACTGGAAGATTTGACGTTGATTCTTTAGGGAGATTTAAAGATAATGATTGGAATCCTTACAGGAGACAATGATCAAAGTGAGTATTCTGAGTGATCAACAAGATTGTGAAGATTGTTACTTGGAGATTGTATGTAGCTTGTGGAGTTTAAATTAACTAGACTTGAGAATGGGACAGACATCCTATGTTAGTTGAAGAAGATATCCTCTTTCCAACGTTTATTGCAAAGGATGCTTGATCTTGGATTGGAAGTTGAAAGAGGAAGTATTGCTGCCCTTGATTTAATCAGATTTATTAAGCAACAGATTGATGAGAATTGATGATGTAAATGCAGATGAGAAGGGGTTGATGTGGTTGGCAAACACACACAACAAATGGTCCATCAGATTCACCATGCTTAATAGGCATAAGAATTGGCTCAGTCCATAAGCAAACGGTCTTGTGGTAAAAGATTTCTCAATTCGTGTTATGGTTGACCAATTTACCAAAAATTGTAGGGGTTCTCAACTCACCTTGCTTCATGGGTTAAGAGTTGGCTCGTCAGATCAAACAGCTCATCGGTAAAAGACTACTCAGATCGTTGATAGTGATAGTTTGCTAAAAACTATATGGTTTATCAATGCACCATGTTATGGCAATGAAGCATTGGCTAGTCCAAAAGCAAACGGTATTTGGTAAAGACAAATCAATTCCGTTGATGGTTGACAGTTTACCAAAAACTGTATGGTAATTAAAAGCTCACATCATTTTTGAAATAAAGAATTGACTATCAGAGCAAAACGGACTATGGTAAAGGAAAAATCAAAATCCGTTTATAGGCTGGTAGTTTGCCAAAAACTATAAAGCCAACTTAGTTGGATTGTTGCTGAAAAGATGTTGCTGACAAGACAAAGTTGCTGATGAAGATGGATAGTGTTTCAAGATCAGATCAAGATGTGTTAAAGTGTTTGGATACATCCTCCAAGAACTTAAGAAGATTAACCTGAAGAAACATGAAGTTAAAAGAGTTCAAAATCATGTTTAGGGGAGGATTGTTGGGAATTATACATTCCTGACTTAGTATCGTTAGGTATATACTTAGTACCGATAGTTATAGTTAGTACTGACAGTACAAAGTGTTAAGTACTGCTCAGTTAGTTAGTACCGTTAGTATAAAATAGTTAGTACCGTTTAAGAGATATGCATGAGATATTATAGGAGAAGATATGTATTATCTTTTGTGCGTTTTGTAAGCCTGTTAGGGTTTATCCTTGGTCTATAAAAGGAACCCTACGGCATTAGAGAGATATAACAATCAGTTCAATATATATATATATATATATATCTCATCTCATACAATCATATCTCATAGTTAGTAATCTGTAATCACTTTAACAGATTAATAGAAATCAAAGTTTAGTTTTTCATTGTTCTTCTTAATACTATTGTGTAGATTCCGCATATACAATAGTTTTTTTTTTTTTTTTTTTTTTTTTTTTTTTTTTTTTTTTTTTTTTTTTTTTTTTGGTATCATAGTCAGTGTTTTCTCTATAGTCAATCTGTATTTATACAAGTTGGCTATCACCCTTAGTAGGCTGCAAAAGTTCTGTTTAGTTGGGACTCACAACATTGTCTAAAGCCTCCTTTTCTTTTGTAAATCACTGATTTCATCAAGATATTTATCTTCCTTTTGCTTAGACTCCTTTTTCAAAAATCAACCATTGTTGATAAAGTCTTATGACTCTCAACAGTTGCATTTAGTTGTAGTTTTAATGAGTGTATATGTTTATCAAAATCCGCAACCTTAGCATTTCTGTCAACAATGACATGTCTTAATTGACCATCAATATACTTTTATGTCATTCAAATCAAATGTATGTCTTTGTTCAAAGATTTTTACTTGTTCTTTATATCTTTCAAGCTCGACAGTTAAAGTCTCATTTACAATTTCATTTTCCTGCTGCACCTTATTACATTTAGAAACTTGCCTAGACATTTCTTAGTGACAGACATTAATAGTTCATCTTGTTGTGGAGAAGAACTAGTGCATTGAACAACCGGATTTTCAGTTTCATGCAAATATTGTTCCTAGGAAATTATATTAGTATCACTTGTTATGTCAACATTTGTATCATTATCAAAAGATGGTTGTTCAGAACATTGTGTCTCTTGTGTGGAAACCGTAAGGGGGGGGGGGTGAATACATTTCCAATTAAAAACTATAAATATTTTGTATTAATTACCCGATCAAGTTTGACGCAATATGAGAAGTGTCGATAATAGGTTTACAATAGCTAAAGCATATTCTAACAATATAACCACACTTACAATATTTAGCACAAAGAGCTACACAACCTTAACTAACAAGATATACACAACCATTCACACATTCATGAGCACAATGCAAGTATAAAAGGTAACATTGATTATATATAAAGAAATAAGTAAGCGAAGGTAAAGGAAATGCAAAACCGACATGATAATTTATAGTGGTTCGGTCATGAAGCTCCTCTTCTCCCAACTCCACTCCTCGAGTATCCAACTCAAGAGTTACTTTACTAATCAACAAGCTCTGTTTTGGCGGAGAAACTTATACCAATGCTTACCCGTACATTATTTTCCGACAATAAGTAGATGTCGAGACCTTATTCAGGTACAACCCAACCCGTTATGTTTTATGGTCCAACCATAACAAACCTTGTGTTTTATGGCCTAAACACATAAACCACGTCACTTACATTATTTTCTGACACTAAGCTAAATGTCGAGTCCTAATCTTAGCTAGAACCAATCTACCACATCACCAATGTATTTTGAGGCCTAAAATACTAACTGACACACAATCTACACTTCCGGATTTATACACTATCCGGATCTACACAAATACACAAGAGTTACAATATAGAAATCAAATCTACTCTATGACATATAAGTGATCAAATGTAATCACTTCTATGCAACCTTCCCAATCTACTACATATTATATAAGTAATCAAGGATGATCACTTTCATGTAGAGACATCCTATACTTCACTACATACCCCTTAGTAGTAGTGGAACTAACATAAAGTATCAGCATAATCCATGCTTATGCTAGAACCATGATCAAAGATGAAGAAAGAAAACTCTATGTATATATGTGTGTGTGCCGTGGGATTTCATCAAGGAGGAGAGGAAAGAAAATTCTTGGCCTTTTATAGGAGAGCCTTGACTTGGAGAAGTCTCTTTTATCCAATGGGTAAAAGCATGCACCAACTAGTTTCCCTCCATCTTCTAGAAGCTTAATTCAAAATTTGAATTAGCTAGTTTCCTTTTATCTTCTAGAAGCTTAATTCAAATTTGAATTAGCTAGTTTCCCTCCATCTTCTAAGAAGCTTTGGATTGGACTGTTGGGCTTTAATGGGCCAAATTCTATCGGGCTAGCCCATTTGCTTAGCCTAATCCAACTAGTGAAGCCCATATGAGTAAGAGTCTCGGGATGTCAAGATTGAGTAAATAAATGTATATTTGTGGTGGATAAGGATGGTGAGATATCTATGAGTTGAAGTATACATCTATAAGTAACTTGTGAACTTTACATTATGTTTTATAAGTTACATGTTTGTCATCACCAAAACATAAAGAGAATGTATAGATTAAATATTGTAATATTTGCACTAACAATCTCCCCCTTTTTGATGATGACAAAATGTGTAAACTATAAAGCATAGTAAAAGTTTAAAAAGTTTTTTGTTTACATCCTTTCCCATCTTTTGTCAAAACAAAAAGGAGTTTCTTGGATATTGTTGAGATATGAGAAGAAGGTAAGTGTTTGTAAGGTAAAATATGTTAGAGGAATTAGAAGAGGTAGGTGCTCCTATTATATGTAGTATGAAAGAATGAATGGAAGGTGAGTGCTTTCTTTTGTTACATTCCCTCTCCCCTTTTTGTCAATAAAAAGGAGTTTCTTGTATATAGGTTGGGCAATTTAGGTTGGAGGTATGAGGAAGAAGGTAAGTTGTTAAGGTAAATATGTTGGAGGAATTAGAAGAAGGTAGGTGCTCCTAGTATATGTTTTATATCTTTTCTATTTTATTAGTTGTTGAAAAGTATGAAAGGAAGGTGATTTTGTGATGCTCTGGGTATATAGATTGAAGGTATGAGAAAAAAGATGTGAGAAATAAAGTTTAAAGGTTATTTTGTTTTAGTTAGATAGTTGAGAGGAGGTTATAAGAAATGAGAGGAAGACATGAGAAGAAAGTAAGTGCTCCGGGTATATAGGTTGGAGGAATAAGAATAAGGTAGGTGCTTTGAGTGTATAGGTTAAAGGAATAAGGAAAAGGTAGGTGCTCCAAGTATATAGGTTAAAGGAATGAGAAGAAACATAAGAAATAAGGTTGAGATAGTTTTGTGTTTCTTTGATAATTTAGGAGAGGTCGTGATAGATGAGAAGAAGGCATGCTATAATTGTAGGTACTTCAAGTATATAAGTAGAAAGTATTAGATGAAACCTGAAGGTTGAAAGAGATTTTGAAGTAGATGAGGTGAAGTATTTGGAGTATGGATGAGCCCTTCATCGTATTTGACAATACCCAATCCAATCTTCCTATAAAGGTGAGCTTGCATCATCTTAGTGAAGTCTTCTATCATCATGGTTTATTCAACTCTATGCGATTTACCCATGTTGGAGTATGCTCATGTCATAATAAATAATATACGGCTGGAAATATGTGAGCCTATGGGGTCACACACATATACATTGAGGTGTATATATATCGTGTTTATTGTATTCAAGGTATATAAATAAACTACGTAACTCAGGATCAATATTGGGCCTATAATAACTAAGTAATGTACTTAGTTTATTGGACTGAGCAAACAAATGGCAAGCCCATTGAGCCCACCATATGGCCGGTCTAATATGTAAAAGAAAAGAGAAGGAAAACTCAAGGGGGTTAATGTTAAATTGGATCATGATAACTACTAATTGATTTAGTTCATTTAGGAGTTACAAATCAATTAACCACTTACCAATTTAATTGGATTTATGATAACTACTAATTGATTTAGTCATTATGAGATACAAATCAATTAAATACTTACCAAGTTTTTCTCCTCTCTCTTTTTATAAAAGGGACGGCATAAACATAAACAAAATAAGAGTTTTTTTTTTGTTTCTTGATATATTACTTTGATTCTTGTTCATTCAAAGTATAATCCAAGGTTACGGGTTTAAGGACTAGCATCCAAGAGGTATACGGTAAAGTGTAGTGTGGATATTCATAGAGGTGATTTACTTTGTTCACTTGGTTTCTTGGATAGATCGTGTACAAGAGAAGGTTGTTCTTTGATTTCTACCGATTATGCTGCAAAGGTAATAATTGTTGTTTTTATTTTGATTGATCATATGACTCTATGGATCCGTTGATAGGTGCATGTTCCGCTGAGTTTTATATTTGATTATATGATATTCATTTGATTCAGCACCTACAGTGGTATCAGGAGCCATCATATGATGTCATATGATCATCTTGTATGCTTAAAAATGGCTAAAAACGCGTATTTTTTTAATGGATTCAAAAGGATAATTTTAAAACAGCCCCTAGGGCTTATTTTTTGAAATTAATTCAACCCATATAGGGTCTTATGATCTATAATTTTTTATCCCATAGCCATTTGTTATGCATACTTTAATTGGTTTTGTTATTGGGTACGTGTAAAAGGGCCTAAATCGCGCGTTTTGGAACGATTCTTGAATCAGTTTTAAATCAGCCCCTTGGGCATTAATTTTTGAATTAATATGGTTGTTATAAGGTCTTTAATACAATACTAAATTATCATTGAGCCATTGGTTATACGTACCAATCGGAGTTTTAATTCTAGTCAATTTATTTCTTCGATTCGTTGGCTAAACAATTTATTTCTTGTTAATCGTTATGTTTCCATGGCAAATACATGCGTGTTTAGCCATGTATTTTCCATGGACTTAGCCAACACCTTGTTAATACATGATATTATGGTATTATTATGTTGTGTATGCAAAGCCGATGAAAACCATGACCACTTGTGACTTGTTTCGCTTGATATTGCATTTAATTTCAGTTTTGGGTTTTGCCATTGTTTCGGCTTCTTTTTGTATGTTTTTAATTTTTGTTGTAGCCATTGTTTGGGCACTTTACAGTATTTAGATGATAGGATAAATGTATTTAATCATAAAATCAATGTAGCCGATGTTTGGATTCGAATGGCGCAAAAGTTAAAGGCATAAAGTCAAATTCGGAGCTGCTGGAGTAACCTCCACTAAAAGTGGGTTTTCCGGAGTTCTACGAGGAGTTAGAAGCCGAAATTTTGGGAGCAGGAGCACAACTCATGGGGCTACAATTTATTCAACTGGAGCTC
>BQNB010001031.1:113773-132644 GCA_026074375.1 Tanacetum coccineum
TAAGCTATTATTTCTCTGTGTTTATGCACACTATTGCATATGCTTAGAGATTGTTGTCGATGACATCAAGTTGTTAACTAAAAGGTGATTGCAGTCAGCTTCTATTAGTAATTGTCTGTGTCTTTAACTCAAGTATGAAATTGACCTTACTGGGTAGATTTTCAATTTGTGATTGTCATCAACACTCGTTCTAGTGACTTGTCACTTCTATATAGTTAGAACTTGTTGCTTATCAATCACTTTAGTTAGAACTTGTTTCATATTTCCTGGTCAAATTAGACATCGACCGCTCCTGTATCTTTTGTTAGAATAGAGTATAGGTGGCCAATTTGGAGGGTCGGGTGTGTTTGATAACGGGTCAAAACGGGATTGGTTTTTTATTTATTTATTGAAAATACACTTTGGTTCTCTTTAGTTGAACCACAGAAATCTTGCAAAAGAGCACTTGTCAATCAAAAAAAATTCAGTCACAGTTTCTATATAGTAAATTAGTAGTTATCCTCTGTAAATATGTTTTTGTTACATTACATAAAAAAAATTTGACTCTCAACTATCGATCTATTTTCCTCTCTTTTTTTTGCATGGTTGTTAATGTTGGCTACATAACATCTCTTCATAATACAGAGATTCAATTTATAGGAGTTCCTCTTACATAGAAGTAGTCGTGCGCAAACCGGTTAACCAGATCGGTTCGGTTTGGGTCAAACAGGAACCAGTTTCGGTCAACACGGAGGAAAAACCGGTTTGCCAAAAACCGGTTTCTTACCGGTTTGAGGTGAAACCGGTTTGCCGGTTTTAAACCGGTTCGGTTCCGGTTAACCGGTAAAACCGGTTTGGTCGGTTTTTTTTTTTTTTTTTGATTTTTTGTGGTGTTATACTATAAACTGAATAACCTTCAACTTTTATTTAATACAAACCATAATATTACATAAACGAAATACGAGTACAACATTAAGGAAATACAACATAAAGGAAATACAACACAACATTGAGTTAAGATCAACATAGACCTATTATTTGTCATAGATCCAATGAATCAATCTCAACCATCTATTTTTTCATCAAAAATAAAAAAACTCATTTTCCACCTCTTTTTAAAAAATAAAATATCTTACAAACGGTAAATCGTCACACGACAAAAAATACACCATCGCGACGAGTATTTTTTTATCTTTCAGTAGACGGGTGACACGATATACTTTCGAGGAACTTTTTTTCGATTTTTTTTTTCAGTCACGAATTGCGAAAATCATATATGATTCGTATAACGAATCATATATGATTTCATGAAATCATATATGATTTCATGAAATCATATATGATTTGTGATTCTAACGAACTTTTTTTCAATTTTGTTTCAGTCACGAATTGCGAAAATCATATATGATTCGTATAACGAATCATATATGATTTCATAAAATCATATATGATTTCATAAAATCATATATGATTTGTGATTCCGACGAACTTTTTTTCAATTTTGTTTCAGTCACGAATTGCGAAAATCATATATGATTCGTATGACGAATCATATATGATTCGTATAACGAATCATATATGATTTCATAAAATCATATATGATTCGTATGACGAATCATATATGATTCGTATAACGAATCATATATGATTTCATAAAATCATATATGATTTCATAAAATCGTATATGACTTCATAAAATCATAAAAAAAAGTTCGTCGAAAGTACATAGTGTCGCCCCTCTATAGAAAGATAATTTAATTCTCGTCGCAATGATATGTTTTGTTTTGCGTAACGATTAACAGTGTGTGAGATATTTAATTTTTAAAAAATAGGCGGAAAGTGAGTTTTTTTATTTTTATAAAAAGATGAGTGGTTATGATTGGTTCATTGGGTCTATGACAAATATTGGGTCTATATTGAACTTTTGGCACACAACATTAGGAAATTTAAAATACAACATAATACTAGTAGTAACCATGTGACATAGACCTATCATGTCCATCTCCGGTTTGGTCATCTTCGGCTCCGCTGCTCATCATATAATCATGCCGTGGTTCTCCTGAAGAGCCGTCGCTACTAGCATCTAACGCAATTTCTTGATCGGTAAGTTGAGTGGCTTCATTTTGTTGCACCTCGACATTAAAGACACCTTCTTCAACGTCTAAGGGTAGTTCAAGAGGAGATGTGTCTTGTTTACGCTCCTGAGCGTCTAAGTGATCCTTCAAGCACATGCACATCTCTAAAGACTCCGGAGTTAGTCTTGTTCTTCGGATTGTCAACAACCTACCACTTGTTGAAAATGCGGATTCAGAAGCTACCGAAGAAGCTTGGACACTTAATATATCCATGGCCATGCGGGATAGAACAGGAAACTGATTTTCCTTTGCTTTCCAAAACCCCAATACATCAAAAGTTGCAAAGTCCTTGGGATGAAGATGTGAGACAAAATCCGCTTTGAGATATTGCTCATACTCGGAGGACATTGTAGGATCATTCCTTGCCTTTTTTTTGGTATGTCCTTTTAAACCGTGTAGCAAACGAGCATAAGGATCACGACTCACCCCCGATGAAGAACCCCCACCACTTGTTGATTGAGTATGGTTAGTACCATATTTTGTATAATACATATTATACAAACCTTGAAAAGATTCGTGAAACCAATCCAATGACCTAGTTGCAAAACCATCATCTTGAAACTCCAAGTCCCTACTTATATTCTCGATAAGATAGTCTACCCCGGATACATTAAAACATGGATTTAAAGCGGCTGAACAAGTAATTATCGGTGGCATGTTTTCAAAATACTTCCTAAGTTTTTTCTTCATTGGTTTAACCATACATGACAACAACCCCCCCTCAAGTTCTAAATCAGATAATTTGCAACTAATGAAAAAAATCTGTTGAAGTACCAATGGAGATGTTGGGTAGTAAACCCCCGACAAAATAACCGTAGCATTTTGAAACACTTCAAGTAATGGGTTTAACATTTCAATCATAACCCAATATTCCACCGGAAATTTTTTAAACCTTCTACCATTCTTATTGACCAAAATGTCATGAAAATACGCCAACGTGGTTTTCTGTTTCAAACCACTTTCGAACATTTCAAAAGTGGAGTTCCATCGTGTATCAACGTCCCAATTTGGTGAATAACAAGGTTTATCTGCATCCCTACAGATTCTAATATAGCGTTTTCGGATTTTATCACCAGATTTAAAAACATCTTTTAACATTTGTTTGAAAGACTCTTTCATTTGATTAATTATGGGGACCTTTAAACCAGCTTGCACAACCAAGTTAATGATGTGTGCAACACAACGACTATGATAAAACCTACCCGCCATTGGTGGGTTGTATTTTAATATTAGTTTTTCCATGGCGCTTGTGTTGTTGCTAGCATTATCCAAAGTAATTGACATAATTTTTTCTTGCAAACCATAAATGACAAAGACTTTTTCCAACATATACTTCAAGTTTGTACCCGTGTGAGGAGACGGAAATTCTTCGAATGAAATGACCCGCTTCATCATTTGCCAAGTACTAGGTTCAATCCAATGTGCGGTAACACACATGTAAGAACCGGGCAAATTATGAGGAGCGGACCATACATCCGTTGTTAGGTTGACCCTAGTATTTAAGTTAGCAAAACCATCAATTGTTGCTTGTTTAGCCGCTACCCATAATTTCATTGCATCACGTTTGAGAGTAGAACGACTTACATGAGTGTATCTTGGTTGCATAGTGTTCTGGAACACCCTCGTTGTCTGCTCGTGGTCAAAGTGGTTGAATGGTAACCCTCGTTGAATCACCAAACCCGCGAATTGTTTACGAAGATAATCTGGATTGTACATGAAAATTTGCCCATCTCGTCCCATCGACGTTTTCCCCGCTTCCGGATTCTTATTCTGCTGCGCCTTTAATACTTCACAATGCGGATGAGTTATATGATTCTTCAACGTCGTGTTGGAACCCTCCGATAAGAAATGAAAGCAATACTTGCATTGAGCTTTTTTCTGACCGTTGGTCATAATGCACATGTTGAAGTCTTTCCAAACTTCGGGGGTTCGATTGGTTGGTATGATTTCACGAATTGTCAGTGCACTTGTTGAACCAACACCGGTGGTAGTTGAGGCGGATTCACTTGCCATTGAGGTGGATAGGTTTTTTTTTTGCTTAAGAAGGATTGTATGTAATGTAAGTTGTGATTTAAGTTGTAATACAACACCCTTATTTATAGCACAAGAAAATCATTGATCCTATCCAGTTATCCTCAAGAAAATCTAGATAGGATAAGAAAATCAGAAAAAGGGTGATTCCCGGGTCCTCCAATGTCTCAAGATAATCGGGTTCGGTTCCAAACCGGTTTTTGAAACCGGTTCAAAAAACCGGTGGTCAAACCGGTTTTTTCGGTGGAAAGCCAAACCGGTTCCAAACCGCCGGTTTGGCCAAAAACCGAAACCGGTTTGGTCAAAACCGGGGTTGACCGGTTCGGTTTTCGGTTTCAACCCGGAAACCGGTTTGGAACCCGGTTTTTTTGCCCATCTCTAATCGCAGTGCAATAATTTTATATATAAACTTTGCAAATTAAAATCATTTATACAAATTAACAAAAACAAACAACTTAATCTCATCTCAATAGTTCTTCAAACCTCGTTAAATTAGCAGTGATCCAACCCTTATCATCTGGTCCATTTGTTGACAGCTCCGAGTTTATCGTCGGTTACAGCGCCCATCGTCGGTTACAGCGCCCGAGACACTCAGCCGCATAGTTTACTTTTAAGGTACACATATTCTAGGGAAGATAAGTATGTTTGTTTTGTAGATAATGATAATGACCCTTTGACCCAACAACAACAGCAAGACTTTGTTCCAAATTTTACTGACTTCATAAAACAGTTTAATGATTTAAAAGTAATTGGTTCCTCTCATGGCTTGTTATGTTTGCGTAGTTACGACAAAGACATGTTTCTTCTTTGGAACCCTTCTATTAGAAAGTCTCTTAGTATTAAAATACCTCTTGTGCCTTTTAGAAATGGTTTCTTGGTTTCCCGGTTTGTCTGGTCAAAAATGATCCAACCATTGTCATAATTACATATCCTTGGTACGTTGGAATTTTTACATTGAGCTCTAAGAGATGCAGAGAGTTCCGGTATACCAAATTGCCTCCTAAATTAATCAAACCTATATAATCCCAGATTGTTATAGATAGTTGTATTTAATGGGCTGCTCGTGAATTTATTCCATCAATGGATGGTTCTTTTCGTGTTAGTTATATGATCACGTCTTTTGATTTCATTACTAAAGAAATTAGACTTGTTGACATACCACGTAGCTGTATCTTAAACACCCGTTTCCTGAATGTTTCTTCATATCTAAGCTAAGGGAGTCTCTTGTACTGTTTGTAACCAATGAACATTTTCCTTTAGAAACTCTTGGAGTTATTTTTAGTGAAAGTACCCCATGGTTTGCGGACTATGCAAATTACCATGCGGGGAATTTTATTATCAAAGGAATGTCAACTCAACAAAAGAGGAAGTTTTTTAAGGACGTTAAACATTATTTCTGGGATGATCCCTATCTTTTCCGTACTTGTGCGGATCAAATCATTCGACGATGTGTGCATGGGCAAGAAGCTCTTGAGATCCTCAAAGCTTGCCATGAAGGACCCACCGGGGGCCATCATAGTGCCAATCTCACCGCTCGAAAAGTATTTGATGCCGGTTTCTTTTGGCCTATCATATATCGAGATGCCCATAAAATAATCAAATCTTGTGATACATGTCAAAGACAAGGTAAAATTTCACAACGAGATGAGATGCCTCAAAACGCTATCTAAGTTTGTGAAATCTTTGATGTATGGGTTATTGATTTCATGGGACCATTTCCGTCTTCAAAAGGAAATAAATACATCCTCGTAGCCATTGATTATCTTTCGAAATGGGTTAAAGCAAAGGTGCTCCCCACAAATGATGCTAGAGTTGTAGTTAAGTTTTTAAAATCCCTTTTTGCCCGATTCGGTACACCTAGAGCTATTATAACCGATCGTGGGACCCATTTATGTAATGATCAGTTTGCTAAAGTAATGTCTAAGTATGGGGTCACACATCGCCTAGCTACCGCTTATCACCCTCAAACGAGCGGTCAAGTGGAGGTGTCCAATCGCGGTTTAAAACGTATTCTGGAAAGGACTGTTGGAGAAAACCGTGCCTCATGGTCTGACAAATTAGATGAAGCTTTGTGGGCATTTTGTACTGCTTTTAAGACACCGATTGGTTGTACACCTTACAAGTTAGTATACGAATAGTCTTTCCATTTACCTATCGAGTTAGAGCATAAAGCATATTGGGCTTTGAAACATGCTAACTTCGATCTTAAAACCGCGAGTGATCACCGTAAGCTTCAACTGAATGAACTTAATGAGCTTCGTGATCAAGCTTACGAGAATTCTTTGATTTATAAAGAGAGGACGAAGAAGCTTCACGACTCAAAGATCAAAAACCGCATTTTCAATGTTGGTGATCGAGTTTTACTCTTCAACTCTCGTCTAAAGATATTCTCAGGAAAGCTTAAAACTCGTTGGTCAGGACCTTTCACCATCACCAAAGTTTTTCCATACGGAACCATTGAGTTATCTCAACCCGATGGTCCAAACTTTAAGGTGGATGGTCATCGTGTGAAGCATTACTTTGAAGGGGACTTACCACCAAAGGTAGTCCAGGATCTCCACACTCTCTCTAAGGACGAATGAATTCGGGGATCGAGTCAAGCTATGTGACTCGGTTACCAAAAACAAAGCGCTTCGTGGGAGGCACCCCATGCTTATCCTTCTATCTTCTTTTTCTTTGTGATGTGAGGAGGCTTGTACTCTTTCGATTCTTGTTGTGTTTGTACTTATGATTATTTACAGGATTAGTGGTTTGTTTGCAGATAGACCCAACTTTTCTGAAGACTCTCTATTCGGAGTTTTGACCCCGGTCCACTCGAGCTTTCTAGCCTTTGCTTGCCATTAGTTTGGGGAAATCCGATATCCTTTCATCTTATCGATTTACGTTTATCTTTGCATAATTAATAAACGGCTTATATTTGCGTAGAGACTCACCTTAAACATTGAGGACAATGTTTCGTTTAGTTTGGGGAGGGAATCTATCGATTTGATGTTACCTACTTATTGTTTTGTTCTCACGTACCCCGTTTTCCCACCAAAATTTTCAAAAATATGAAAAAATTTAAAAATTTTCAAAAATTAAATAAGGTTTCCTCTGAATCACAATTTTGACTTTCTTAGCTGGTAAAGAATAGGAGTAAATTTTGACCCTATCGAGCGTAGTTGAGCTCTAGCGTGTTTCTTAACTTTTTAGGCTAAGCATTCGCTAAATTCCGCGAAAAAAAAAAAAACAAAAAATGATAGAGTTTAAGTATAGAAGGATTCTAAACAAAGATTATTTGGAAATCTTAAGAGCTCATGTATTTAACTTGTTGCTTTTTCTCCATAAGCTCTAATCGGATTAATATAGTGCTGTTTTTTAGAGATTAAACTTTTGTTAGGAAAATATTGTAAACAGACTTAATACTGTTAGTATTAAAGTTAAGTCTGTTAGTTATAGTTAGTACCGATAGCTGAATAGTTAGTACTGTTAGTATATAAGTTAAGTCTGGTAGAGCAAGTTAAGTCTTCCAATCATTAACTTAAGTCTGGCATTATTTAGTTAATACTGTTTGTCAAAAAAAAAAAACAGTTAAGTCTGTTTGAATTATAGAATAGATTAATCACAATTAGCGTTGATATATGAAGGATAAGCATTATCTCTTAAACGCGTTTAGGTTCCTTAAGCCTATAAAAGGAACATAGAATAATATTGAAAAAATATGAGTTGATTGAGTATTCACAATCAAAAGTAATAGTAATCGCAATTTGAAAGTAATTGTTTCTTAGTGTTCGTCTTGTATAATATTGATATTCCGCGTCAATATTTATATTCACAAGTCTTGTCTCCTCATAGTATCTTTGGATTTTATTCACAGGACAAAAAGTCGTTCAAGGCTCATTCAGATCCTGTTTATAAGGACTACAAGTTGTATCACAGACCACTAAAGTACTTTACACAAGATTGAACAAAAGATCAAAACCTTTAACCCACCAAATCAAGAAGTCATGTCCTGCAAAACGATATTTTTCTCTTTCATGATGATGAGGAACTTTCCTCTTCATGATGATGCATCTTTGGTGGATCGTACCAGCATCCAAACAACAAAGGAGGAAGCTCCTGCTAAAACCACCACGAAAATAAATCATCACCACAAATACACTTAAAACATTAAACTGCCCTCTCCAAAAAGATGATTAGATACTTGTGGCGATGGAGATGGAACATTAATCTTGAGTATATAGATAATGAGTCTGGAAAGTGATTCAGAATGGAACTCAAAGAAGCGTGTCACCAAAGGTAAGGATGTGTATACAGATTCATCCACCAGCTCACATGAAGAACAGTTTGCTGAATGAGAAAGAAAGGAAAGCTAGACGTCCCTACTGCTAATGGAGCTTGTTCCAAAAAGAATCTCAGACGTTTCATGGCATGGATGAGCCAAAGAGATCTGGGCAGCCACAAAGACACGATTTGGTGGTAATGCGAACTCAAAAAAATGAAAAATCTGATTTTTGAAACAACAGTTTGAGGCCGTTTACTATCTCGTCTAAGGAAATTAGAAAAAGGGTATGATAGGTACCAAAACTCCTAACACAGTTGGATGGCCCTTGTGATGCTGGCGGAGTCATATGAAGATGCAAATCATAGTTTTTGAGTTTCCTTTCCACCTGTGTGGACAGTCTAGACCATGACAATGAGAACGAAGAAGAATATTGGAACACACTGTCCAATAGAAGATTTATACAATACTCTAGTGTCTTTTGACAAGACATCCAAAAGACATCATCTTCTTCCCTTACATCTGATAATGTGGCTTTTCTATCACAAGCCAAAGCCAAAGCCTCTTCCAGCAAGAATAAGCCAAGCCAAAGCTCAGGAAGTTATAGTTCTTATACCACTTCCTCTTCCAAAGCAACAACAACTGCTACTCCTGGTCTTGCTGATGAATTCCATTTTCTTTTTCTACCACAAATGCTGAGATGTGATTTGATACTAAGACCTAGATCAAATTTGATGATCTGGAATTTGGAAGAAATGATATCACAATTGGCAGATTGCTATGACTGCCATAAAGATTAAGAAGTTCTACAAGAAGACAGGCAGACGGCCAAGAGTGGATGGAAAAATGCATGTGGCATTTGATAAGAGAAAAGTCGAATGTTTCAATTGCCACAATACTGGGCATTTTGCAAGGGAGTGCAAGTTTAAAGGTTCAAAGGAAGGTAACAGGCAGGAAGCAGGTAGAGGTCAAGATTTCAAGCCAGTGCGAACTGAAAAGGAAGCCTTGATGACCATTGATGAAGGTCAGATCAATTGGTAGAACAGACTACAGATGAGGACTCAATCATGCTCTAAATAGGCTTTCACTGTGAAAAATGAGGTATCAATTGCTCTAAATTGTATATAGATACCTATAATGCCCTCAATCTAAGTATGATGAACTGCAATCTGAATTGGTGAGCCAAGAAGCCTGCCTTAGTTGCCCATACGCTAGCTGTTAAGAAATTAGAAGCTCAGCTTAAAGCCTCCCACCAAACATCCCCCCCACCCCCCCCCCGGCAACCGCAATCTCCATAACTGAAAAATAAATTTTCAAGATAAACAAATTTTTTGAATAAGATGAAAAGCTGAAAAAGTATAGAAGAATAGGAATGAAAGCTGTCAAGGACTAAGATGCTTACAAAAAAATAGTTGATTTCTTTGGGTTTACATCTTCTAATATCTTTGGAAGCTAAATTGATTGTGGATAAGCTCAACTGTTAAGATAGGTTTTAGATATGCATACAATCAAATGCTTAGTCCTAGGATATGAGGAAGAGATAAGTAGAGTAATTCTTTTAGGGAAACAAATGCAGGATATCATGACATCCCACTATACAGCAGATTTAAACAGGTAGAGTATAAAGGTGTCCCCCATCCTCTTAGTGGTGATTATACCCCTAGGGAACAGGAGGACATAGATGATTCTCTGTATGAGTATGGTAAATATGGACCTCAACCTCAATCTCCTAGTCCTACTGTGTCTGATGCTAGTTCCACTGTTTACTCAACCTGTCCATCCAATGACAGTGATGGGGAGCTAGGAGCTACATCTAACCATTCAGTCAATGATGATCCTATCCATGACCATATCCCTATACCTTCTATTGAGCAGGTTACCATTGCCACTCAAAAGACTCAACCACAAGTGCCTAAACCCAAACAGACAGTTGACCCTAGTTGTGCACAGCATGTAAAAACTCCTAGGCAACCAATTAGGACACCAGTGACTTCCTCACCTATTCCTTCAAATAACAGACAGAATTAGAATCCACGTATGGAAAGGGAATTAGGTACATGATATTCTTTTGAAAGAAAACCATGTTTTGTATGTGGAAGTCTTAGTCACTTGATTAAGGACTGTGACTATTAAGAGAAGAATATGGCAAGGGAAGCTGCTCTTAAGAGCTAAAGGGTGGTTCATGCTAATGTTCGGCAAGCCACGCCAGCCTGGACTAACACTAACAGGGTGAATAAAGCAAATCAGTTCACTCCCAGACCTATAAATGGTAGTTCTAGATTTAATACTGGCAAGCAAAATGTTAATTCTGGTAATGTGCATGTTAATACTGCTAGAATATCTAGACCAGTATCAAACCAGACTTCAAACAAAATCAGCCCTAAACTTTCTCAGGTAAATCTTAAAAATCCAAAGACAAGTTTTTCAAAACAAAGGTCACCTGTAAATAGACCTTTTTCAAGGAATATAGCACACAAGTCAAATAAATATGCTGTTAAGGGAAAAATGGGCACTGCTGTTAAGACCTCAGCAGGTTGTGTTTGGAGAAAAGTAATACCACTCTCCTAAACCAATAGTGGACCAACCCCTGATTCAACTGTTAAAGTGTAAATTTTATGTAAAGTAGTATAAATTAGAATTAATTTTGGTAGTATAATTTAGGGTTATTTCTGGTAATATAGAGATTTAATTCTGGTAGCTTAGTATTAAGTCTGCTAGTGTAAAAGTTAAAACTGGTAACCACTTAATACTGGTAGTTAAGTATTAAGTCTGGTAGTTATCTTAGGTTAATTCTGCTAAGTATAAGTTAGATTAGAATTGCCTTTCTTGTATAGACTAACTTTGCAGGTACTACTTGGAGTTGGAAAGGATGTTGCAGGCTCAACTTGGACATGAAAAAGGATATGCCAGCTGTCACTTGCAAATTGGATGCAGATTGGTTGTAAGTAATGATGTTGTGGTCAACTTGCTGTAAATATAATTAGAACTGGTTGAAAATATGTTAAGTCTGGTGAGTCATTATTAATACTGGTTGACTAATTTAAGTCTGGTAGTGCAATTTTTAAGTCTGGTCGCTTTCACTTAATACTGATTGAAATAAAATCAATTTATTTTATTCAAATATAACCGTTGAAGATCTTTTAGCCGCCTAAATCGCTGATAGAGTACCTATATAGGGATAAAGTAATTTCTCTTTCATCCTTATCACTATTTACCCTATTATCTTTTTCTTGTAAAGATCCTCTCTCAAAAGCAATCAGTAAAATTACTCTCACTACCAGACCTAATCTTTCAAACGTCCCATCACCAGTACTAATTTTTAAAGATTCAAATATTTTTCACCAAATCTTTCAATGGCGCAACTCAAGTATTGTGATAAGCATAATCAAGTGGGTTTCTTATTCAAACCTGCTGAGAGTGCTGGTTACACAGAGATAGTGGATTTCCTCAGACGTTCAAAATTGAGGTATGCTCTCACTCACAATCCACCTATCTACGATTCCCTTGTCAAGCAGTTTTGGCAGACTGCAACTGCCAGAACACTTGCAGATGGGACTCAACAACTTAATGCAACTATAGATTCTATTGAATATACAATCACTGAAGAGTCTGTTAGGAGGCAACTCCAATTAGCAGATGCTTCAGGGATTAACATGTTGCAAAATGAAGAGATTTTTGCAGGATTACAAAATATTGGGTATGTAAATGACAGAACTTTTACATTTTGGAAAAGTCATTTTACACCCCAATGGAGATTTTTAATCCATCACATTCTTCATTGTATAAGCTCCAAAAGTGGAGGATGGGATCAGTTTGGTAGCAACATTGCCACTGCTTTGATCTGTCTTTCCACTGGAAGAGACTTTAACTTTTCAAAACTTATCTTTGATGGAATGATCTCAAATTTAAAAAGCAAATCAAAGTTTTTAATGTACCCTCGTTTTCTTCAAATGATTTTGAATATACAGACTGAAAACAAAAACCTTTTTGTGAACAAAAACCTTTTTGTCCCTGTATCATTAACTAAAAAGATTTTTGGAAATATGAAAAGAAGTTTTCAAGGGATACATAGACCATTGTTGCCTGCTATGCTAACCATTGATGCAGGTCAACCTCAACCAAGTGCTGCTCCAACACCATCTCACCCTGTACCAACTCCCACATCATCTCATGTACAAATAACACAATCACCATCACCTCCGCCACCTATAACATCATCTCCACCACCTTCCACACTAACTCAACCTGTACAATCTTCATCAACACCTCCTCAACCATCAAGTGTACAACCAACAGCTACAACACCTCCACCACCTATAACATCATCTCCACCAGTCTCTACCATTCCTGACATTCAACCAACTCTTCCACTCCATCGTCCTCACAAATTCCATCACCTTCATATCATGATACAGAAGGTCCATCATTTGAACCTTCTTATCATATGTCTCCACCACCTTCACATGAACCTGAGATTCAAGCATCTAGATCTAGTGAAGAAAGTGAGCAACTTAGGAACCTGATGGATATTGTACCTAGGCTGGAGTCAAGAGTAAAATCTTTGGAAAAGGAACTGAGTGAAACTAAGCAGACTCTTGGAACAGAAATCTTCAAGCTGATGGAGAAGGTTAAAAAGCTAGAGAACAAGTTGAGGAAGAAGAGGAAAAGTAAAGAAGCTAAGGATGCAGAGGGTCAGGATCAAGAAGTTCCTTTTGAAACAGATCAAGGAGATACATTTGCTACTCCTGAAAAGAGCAAGGGTTCAGGGGAGGCTCAAGAAGAACAAATAAGTCCTTCCACCTTAGAGGCTGCACAGATCTTAACAAATGTAGCTTCAGAAGGGTTTAAGGGATCACAAGCACCTCTTGGTAGCAAGATTTACAAAAGGAAATCAAAGTCTACAACAATAACTCCTAATTAACAAAAATTCTTCATTTTGAAGAACCTATTCAGCTCAATTCATACTGCGTCAAGTTAATACTGCGTGACCTAATCCTGATTTACACCTTTCAGCTCAAGTTAATACTCTGGTGAAGTTAAGCTACTCACTGAGTTAATACAGGTGAGAGCAGAAGGGTTCAAACGGAGAAAAGGAACGGAGCCCAATGCTGAAGAGGACTTCAAGCTGAACTCAAGCATCAAAGACATCTAAAAGAGCTTCAGAGCTAGCAGATTTAGAGGAAGCTAAAAGAGTGCAAGCTAAAATGTGGATGCTTGAAACACAAAAGACCAAATTGATCTGATGCCCATCTGGCTAAAGATAGGTAGAGCAAGAGGAAGAAGCTTCAAGAGAAGCAACTGTCAGAACTGAATATTATTTACCAATTCAAGAGCACGAATTAAATGCAGATCACGTTTCTTGCTGAAAAGATCAACAAGAAGAAATGGAGTAATATTCTATTAGGAAAAGAGCAAAGTTTCTTGACATAGCACAATGCTGCCCAAAGTGAAGTTTCTTGCAAACAAAGGAGTTTGTATCATAAACAATCCACCAACAATATCGCAGCTTAGAAATCAGATATCACATATCTGAAACAAATGTTGCAAACAGATGCATGCTGAGTTTATAAGTCAAAAATCGATTTGAGGAGATTCAAGTCTTGTATGATAGATATAAGAAGCAAGAACAGATTTTGTGGCTATTGGAATCTGAAGAAGATGAAAGAGCAATCAAAAGATGAAATGAGAAAGAAGCTGATAAAGAGGAAGAAAAGAAGGATGAATCTGATTCATGAAGAAGTCCAAGAGAAGAAGGAGCAAAGAAAAGGAAGTTAGGCACAAGAGGAAGTTAAAAGCAAAAGGAGAAATCATGGCCTAGCTCCACAATAAAGATGATGATCTGAAGAATGCGTACATATAGTCTCCTGATGAGACAAAGTGATTGATGTTGAAGTCTTGATTCATCAATATCCCCATATTTAAATGGCAATCAGTTTTCCTTACAACTAGAACCTCAACATGATCAAATAACCAAACCTGACGAAGATATATATTTTGAATAAGGTAACAAGGAGTAATGGACATCAAGAGCTTCTTTCGCACCTTGATGGGAGTTTTTAATCGATTTCGGACAGAGAAAGATTTGAAAGTTATAATGAGGCTAGTCATGAAGAATTATAAAGATAGGCTTCGCTGAAGGATTTGACATGATGCTTTGGGGAGATCTGATGATTATGTTTAATCAGTGATACTGCTCGGACTTTTGGGATACACAGCAAGAACTGAAACTATCACTGGAACTACATATGTTCCTCAGGGGTACAAACTATCATGACAAGTACAGGACCTTGTTTTCATATGCTTGTAAAGCAAATATCCTCTGACAAAGGAAGTACTTTCATAAAATGCTGGAATTGAAGCTAGAAACTAAAGAAGAAATCTCTATGCTTTGAGCTGGATCAAAGTTTGTGAAAACAACAATTGGAAGAATTGGAAAATTCTAAATGATGAATGAAACACAGTCACATCTACTCATGAAGAGCAGAAAGGGTTTGAGTGTTGGCTAACCACCACAACAACAAATGTCCTTGTTTCACCTAAGTCAACATACATAAGAACTAACTATTCCAAGAGCAAACGGCTGCTTGTAAAAGTGACCCACAAAATCCGTTCATGTTGACCATTTTACCAAAATTGTATGGTAATCTATGACAAGTATTTATACTAAAGCCAAGACTAGCCCAGAGCAAATGGCTACAGGTAAAGGCAAATCAAATCCTTGATGTCAGTAATGGTTTGCCAAAAACCATATTGTATTCAACTCACCAATGTTTCAAGTCATTGAAGTTGAAATGGTTTTCATTTGACCAAAATGGACATACACTTTTCTGTTGGCCAAAGACTGACTACTCCAGAGTTAATGGCTAACTGTAAAGAGACAACAATCCATTACTTTTTCAATGATTCACCTCTCACAGGAAGATTAACACACCGGAAGTGATGAGAATAGACTGAAACTTTAATGTTTTTTGAATGACAATATTGTCAAGGTTTCGATAACAAGAGTTAAATACTATTGGCAGTTATCAAGATTTGAAGACCAGAAAGACCTTTATTTATTTTGAAGACATAAGTTCAAGACAATCCCTCTAAAGCCAAGTGAGAAGCATAAAGTGTTTAAAAGATCAAGAATATTATGAAGGAACTTGAAGTTCAGGAATGAAGATCAAGTTAGGGGTAGGAATTGGTTAGAAAAATATTGTAAACAGACTTAATACTGTTAGTATTAAAGTTAAGATCGGTTAGTTCTATTAGTACTGTTAGTAATAGAAGTTAAGTCCTGTAGAGCAAGTTAAGTCTGCCAGCTTAACTTAGGTCTGGCAGTTTTAAAGTTAATACTGTTTTGGTCAAAAATAGTTAAGTCATGTTGTAATTATAGTAATAGTTATCTCTTAGTGTTATGCTAGTAGAGATAAAGCATTATCTCTTACGCTATTAGGGTTCCTTATGCTTATAAAGAACGATAGTATAGTAATGTATATATATGTGTTGATTGAGAATTCACATCAAATAGTGATAGTAATAGCAAGTTAGTTATTTTGTTTTCTTTAGTGTCATCTTGGTATAGATTATTGATATTCCCGCGTCAATATTTATATTCACGTTATGTCTCTCATAGACTATGGATATATTCAAAGACCTATAAGTCGTTTAAGGCTCATTGAGATCCTGTGTAATCAGGACTACAAACCATCTTCTTCGAAGAAGTTGTCAATCTGTCTTTTCTCTATCCAAGCAATCTCACAGGTGTATTGCTTAACTTTCTTTCCAAGTTACCAAAGTCTTTGCTTCAACTTCGAGTATGAAAAAGATTTAGATACATTTGTAACTGAGCTTGTGGTGGTATGTGATGGTCGGTGTTTGATGTTGTCTAAAAGCTTCCTCCCTAAACCTAGTAATCCATTCATGAGTATAGTACCGAACCTTTTTGCATCCGCCGCATCAAGTAGTCATATGTATAAAGCCAGAATATCATAAGTACACAATTAACCCTTTCCAAGAATTTGATACCAGCAACAACAATGACCAAAGTCAATTAAGTCCTGAATGAGCCATTTCTCTCAACAGATAGTTATGATATAAATTTGAAACACCAAAAGTCAACTAAGTCTCGAATGTCACAATATATTCACTCTAAATAGTCCGAAAATAACTCCAAAGTCAACTAAGTCTCGAAAGTAGACATTTCTTTCCTACAGGATACTGAGAATCTAAATGAATCATCATACCTATGTATAACCTCTTTTATCAATAAGTCTACTCATTTTAAGAATAAGCTTAAAGATTGACCGGTTAGGTAAAACATTAATGGAATCAGACATAACTCTTCTCACGTTTTAAATAATTGTACTCCCAACACTTCCCCCTGGGGGCTCAAATGATGCATACTGACTAATGACGAGATGTCTCTTCCACCATGCGATTGAAATAGTGCACCCAAAAGTTTCAAAAAAGGCCTAAAATCAAAAGAAGCTAACCTCAAACAAAAGACAAAAAAATTAACCTAAAAGAAGGACAAAGACACTACAAGTATAACATCTACTCTTCAAGCTGGTTTCGATACCTCAGAATCAGCAAAACCTTATACGTACATATACTTGAGATCGTGTTTGAGGTATAACTAAGCTTAGATCTATCACGTGAGAATCAACTTCAAGGCATTTAAAACAATGAAAGTATTTCTAAGCATTCCTAAGTCTTTTACAAACTATGAGGTGTTGGCAATATTGATTGAATGTAGTATAAAGCCTGAATTCACTAAGTCTCAATTTACAAATAAGTCCTTAAAGTTTGAAATAAAATACATATAAAGCACTTTGTAGTTAAAAATAAAATTAATTCCCTTGCAATTGTTATCCGTAATTATCCAAAACTTATATCGTTAATTTCCATGACTATTATATAATAACCGTTTTTAAAAGATTATTTGATGACATATTCTCCCTCTGCAAAATGAGACCCGTTTCTATTAAAGAGTTGTAGTCTATGTTTGAGCAGTTTGAATTGTCTTTGAAAATCTTTTGTGATTACTTGAAGACACTAGATTCATTGTGAAGAAAACATGTTTATTTACCAAAAAATATAAGATTTCACTTATTTTAACGACATAAGCCAACTGACAACGTACACTTAGGAAATATAGGACGCACGGGTTCGATGCAAAGTAATCACAAGCCTTTGCATGGTCATAAAGAAACCAATGCCGGAGATAAATTCCCGTTGATAGTCAATTTTCTTTTTTGATGGATACTTGCCTTTAAGATGATTGTCCGGGTTAACTATCAGAAATAATAGCAAGCCATTTTGGCATTTTTTTTATTTTTTTTTTTTTTTTTTTTTTATGAAAAAAAACATTTGTAACTCTTCTGCTCGAGTACTTTAATTCATTACAGCTCTTATAAATTATTGAAAGACATTTTCTAAAGACCGAAAAAGTAATCGATTTTCAAAGGACCTGCCTTTATACCTCTTTTTATATTTTTTCATTTTTTGAATTTTTTCTTTGTTTTATTAGATTTTTATATTTTTGTATTTTGCTTTTATAAAAGTTTTCTAAAAATGAAAAATCTTTTTGGTTTTTTTTATGGTTTATATATATATATATATATATATATATATATATACATATTATACAGGATATGTGAATAGGTACCACCACTATTCATCAACTTCATCTGCCAATTATTTCAGAGTCTCCACCGCGTAAAACTCGGCGATTCCCAGCTTGTTAATCACATAGTATAGCATTGTAAACATATCAGTTGATTGAGTATTCACAATCAAATAGTAATAGTAATAGCAATAGCAATTTTAGTATTTGTTCTTGTGTTTGTCTTGGTATAAGTATTGATATTCCGCGTCAATATTTATGTTCACAGTCATTGTCTCCTATAGTATCTTTGGATTTATTCAAAGAACTATAAATCATTCAAGGCTTATTCATATCCTGTTATTTAGGACCTACAGGTAAGCTGTGATCTCATCCAAAGGATTTGAGCACAACAGCCGAATAAAGCAATATATTCAGCTTCCGTACTGGATATTGCAGTGCTTTTCTGCCTTTTTGATGACCAACTTATAAGTCTATCTCCCAAAAATTGCATACTACCAGATGTGTTACGGTGTGTATCTTGACAACCAGCATGATCCGCATCTGCAAATGTTGTTAGAACAATTGAAGAATCCTTCGAATACCATAGTCCTCGATTAACAGTTCCTCTTAGATACCGAAAGATCCTTTTTACTGCATGTAAGTGCTTTTCGGTAGGCCGAGCCTGATACCGGGCACACATGCATATAGCAAATTGTAGGTCAGGTCTACTGGATGTGAGATAAAGGAGGGTGCCTATCATACCATGATAGTGTAACGGATCAACGGTTTTCCCTTCTTTATCCTCATCCAGTTTGGATTTCTCCACCATGGGAGTATCCACTGGGTCACAAGAGTCAAAACCGCATTTCTTTA
>BQNB010001032.1:0-14413 GCA_026074375.1 Tanacetum coccineum
AAGATTATTAAGCTACATAAAACACAAATAAGTACTAATAAGCAAAGAGATTAAGCAAATAAGCAATGATAAGCATATAAGCTATAACTAAGCAATTTAAACTGAAATTAGAGAAAAATGAAAAGAGAAACTTACTTGAACCTTTAGCTAAACAAAAGGGTCCAATAATGGCAGCTACAAGCTCCCTAGCTTATTAATAAGCTAGGGTATAAGTCCTTGGGGATCCTTCCCTTTTAGATCCCCCTTCCATAAGCTCAATTCCAATGCATTCCATAGTAAAAGTAAATTAGACTGGTTTAAGGTTTAGGTAAGAGTAATACTGAATTAAAATAAGCTCTATTTTAGCTTATAGACTGAAAGAGCTTTAAATGAGCTTAATAGCTTATTGAGACAATATGGCTTATTAAGAGAGCTTATGAAAAAGAAATTTGGAGAGATTAAGTAAAACTGAATTTCATTAATAAGAAAACTTGCTTACAATACTTTTAAAGGAAAATTACAAGATTAAAACATCATTAAGCTAGGAATTTCAAAATTTAAGCTATAACTAAATTAAAAGCTACGTGTAAAAAAACTCTCTTTTGTGTGTGAAGAGTGAGGGCTATTTATAGCTAAACAAAGAAGATTCTAGCCCTCTTGCCTTGCTCTCCAAACTTTCAATCTCATCCAATCATTTCTTCAATCATTTGAGCTTCTATTGTGGCCGTTTAATCAAATTGGGATTCACATGGATTGCCAAGCTGGCAATCCATGATGTGATGTTTGTGCTAGTTCTGTGAGAGCTTTTAGTGCAAAATCCACGCTTCTTTGTGCTTTCACCATTGCTGACGTGTGAGGTGAGCTTGAGATAGGTTAAGTATACCCTTGGAAAGACAGATTTGACCCTTTCCTTGCACTTATGAGCTCCTTAATTGACCATCTAACCCTTTAATTTCCATAAGCCCTTTGTTTTTTTGATTGTTTGTAAATTGGGACGACGATGAATAATGTTTGGATTTACCCGCCCTTTTTTATAACTGAATACGGGGTACAATGGTTTAAACTTTGGCCTTATGACACAAATGGTCCTTGTCTTTGTTTCCTCTTTTTCTAGTTATAAATAACTTTTAGAAATTGCAAGATCAGTCCTTGTGGTTTATAGAAAAGGAAATGGGTTAGGGTTTTGGGCTTATGAATCCGGGTAAAGCCCATTTAGGGTTTTTCAGGCCCAATAAGGAATCTAGGGCCTAATGAGAGGTGAGGGGACATTTTTGGACATTTATGAACTTGAGGGACTGGAATTGGATTGTTGTGAGGTTTTGTCTTGGTGGTTGATTTCTGTTAACCATTGTTCACTGGATTTGACTGGGGGCTTGACTTTTCTGGCTTCGACTTTGATTTTTTGGCTTCTTTTTGTACTTTATATTCCGTGTCCGTGCTGCTCGTTTTTGACTGATTTTCTTGTGATTTTGACTTATCCAACATGCACATTACAAAACAGCAAAATGATAAGCATATTTGTGCTATTTTTGCTCTTGTTTTTGGGTTTAATTGGGTTATTTTAGGTCTTAACGGATTGTGTATTCTACACTATCAAAATTCCCCAAACTAAAAGATTGTTGTGTCCTCAGCAATAATCCACATGCGGTGGGACTTATAACCAAATACCTCGAAAATTCCCCAATACTAACCTTTGAAAAGTAGCAAAGATTTTTTTGTTGTGAGAGTAAAGAGAACACAGTTATAAAAACACCGATTTTTCTATTTTTCTTTAGATTTTTCTCTTTTTAAGATTTTTCTTGATAATTACTACATAAACTACAACTTATTTGTTGTTGGACATAATGTATTGTTTTCATTTACCTCATTGGTTAACTTTTAGGAATCATTGAACAAAAAGCACAGATTAAGTGTCTAAAAGTTAACTTCATCATCCTCGATTTTTCACTTTTCCTTGCTAAGCTTAAAAATAGGTCATTGTTAATTACAAGTCATGACATAACACTACTCATAAATACTAGTTGCGTGCTTACTTTACTCCTACAAATCCCTACTTTTTGTATATCAAGATTTTTACTTAAGTCATATACCGAAGGCTCTTTAAGACTTGTTTCGATACTTATTAATTCCAAAAAATAAAGCGTTAACGGTTACGAAACGTAATATTAGCTCCTAGCACTTTTTCAAAAAGCGATTTCACAATGTCTTCAAGATTAAAAGTTCACATCGAGGCAACAATTTGGCTTTTATTAGGATACTTATAACTAGGCAACATTCATGTCATATTACCATAAAGCTCTTTTAATCATGAATGGTCCAATCTATTTGCACCATATACCTTAAGCTCTTTAAAGCACAAAGTAAGACAAAAATTAAAGCAACATTATAAACCTCGGTCCTTCTCTGAAGCTACAACATCGGACCACGCTTTCCGACAAGGATGTAGCAAAAATATTTTCGACTTTGGTTAATTCCTTGACATTTTAGAAGGCTGTAACATCAGGTTGTGAGCCGGAAGATACAACAAACTTTTATCAGTCTCGGTTATTATTTGAATTTTACTTTCCCATGTAACCCAAGGCTCTTTAAGGAATATAAGCAAAATATTTCTTTATTTGATACATATAATATGCCAAATTATGTATTCCTGGTGGTATACTCATTCCTAATCACAAAGGAAAATAAAGAAAAAAACTTCTATTAGCTAATTATTTAAAAAATAACCATACATAAACTTCTTTATTAGACATTTATATTTAGGTGATAACATGCTAATGGGAGAAAAAGCCACAATTAACACTTATGAGCTTGAAAGAAAACCAACTATTCTACGTTTAATGTCATGACTTATAAATAACACTATCATTTCTTATTCTTCGCAATTTAAAATCTCTAAGAAAGAGATTCGCAAACACTTAGCCATATAAAATCCAACTCGGCATATTTAAAATCTACTTGAGATTAGCACAAGTCTTTATTTACTAATGATTCAAGTTTAGCATGTTTAAAACTACTCGAGACTAGCTAAACTATCATCTTAATTGTTATGGAGAAAGCTAGAACTCTACTCGTTCAATGGGTCAAAAATTTACTTTTTATCTTACCAACGGGAAACCTAAATTCTTGGTCTTAAAAACTTTATCTTTATTTATATTTTTTTTTTTTTTAGTAATAAGAACTTTAAAAATTTTATAATTTTTGCTATTTTTTGTCGCGGAAACGGGGCACGTAGAGAACAAAACAATAAGCAAGAAAACATCAAATCGATAGATTCCTCCCCCAAACTAAAACGAAACATTGTCTCAATGTTTAAAGTCTTTAAAGTCGGGTTCCTACGAAAATCTAAGCCGTTTATTAAGTAGACAAAGATAATTCGTTAATCGATAATAATGAAAGGATATTGATCTCCCCAAACTAATTTCACACAAAGGATGAGAAACTCGAGTGCTTCGGAATTAGGCATCGAACACGAGAGGATTCTTGAAATGTTGGGTTAATCCTGCCAAATCACAACACAGACAACAAACAACGAGAAACGAAGAGGATGGGCCCCTCAACATCACAACACATTAGAGGTTAGAAAATAAAATAGAAAGAAAAGGATAAGCATGGGGTGAACTCCCACGAAGCGGCTTTGTTTTTGATTACCGAGTCGCAAGCTCGACTCGATCCCTGAATTTAGTTGTCCTTAGGGAGAGCAAATAGAAACGTTCATTGAAACTGCCACTGGATTGTGAGGATTCCAGGATCAAAAACAAAATTCTCACTTCTAAAGGAGAAAATCACAGGTGATGCCTTGGTATAAGTGAAGAATGGAAGAAAAGTCCAAATGATAAATGCAAAGGAATTGACATCTTCAACATTTAGAGGAAACGTCTTCTTACTTTGGTAGAAATTAAGCACAGCATTCTTCAAACATTCATTGGGTGGTTCTGCCGGAGGTAGAAGAAATGATGGTTTTTTGAAAGCTAAAAGAGTCCCGGAGGAAATGTTCTCTTTTAAATTCTTTTCCAATGTTACAAGATTTTTATCATGAATGGCATGATAAACTAGTATACCTGGTTTGAATACTTTGTCCTCGTTTCCGAGAGAATTCAAGGTAACACTAGCCGACAACTCCGCAGTGAAAGGCGAGTCGGAATCTAACAAAGGATGTGGTAAAATACTTGTGGTGGTAGAGTCAAATGAAATGGGTAAGTCCTTTTTCAAATCCTTTGGTTTGGAAAAATGATCATTAAAATCAATTGGATTATCAAAAGTGATTCTAATATTGGATGGAAATGTTTATCAATTGGAACAATACTTGAGACTTCTTCAACTTCTTTTTCTTGATTTCTTCAACTTCTTGAGAAAGAGGTTTTGGTTTTTTATGTAAGTAAGTTGCCAAGATACAAATTATCTTTTTCCTAATCGCATAATGAGTCATCATGTTTTCCACACAAATCGGACTAACGAGAAAAACATCGGCGTCTCCCATGAACAAACCTTCTCTCCGGTGAGAGTAGGGGAAGTAGGATTGCTACTTGAAACTTCAAAAATGGAAGGGATGGTAAGATCAATTCCCGGTGGAATCGAAACGTTTCCTTGTGGTGAAGTAAGTGTGATGGAAGAAGAAAACTTAATCTCGACATCCTTATCGTTTTCTTCAAAGAGAGGATTCACGTTGCTAGATTTGAAACTTTCATCGAATTCGAAAAGAGAATTTGAGGTAATTTGAAATGTTTCTTCTTGAAAGTCCTTTTTAAGAGTTGAGTCATCATTACCCGATGGTAACGAATCCAAAGGAGCAAGTTCATCGGTGAACTTCTCAATATTATCACTAGTCTTCACCGGAGAAGAACTAGGAAAAGAATCATTGGATTGAATAGTGGGACTGCCACTATACATCTGAGCAAATAAATCCTTAAAACCAATGTAATTCGGAACGTTAAAAATATCAATCATGTTGATTGATTCAACTTTTTGAATACCATTAAGTTTCGATTTCTCACTTTGCATGTTCAACGTTAAACTTTCATTTCCATCACGAAGGATCAACTTTTCGTCGTAAACATCAATTAAAGCTCGAGCGGTTCGTAAAAATGGTCTTCCGAGAATCAAAGGAATTTGTTCGTCGGGAACATAATCAACAACTACGAAATCGGCCGGGTATGTAAACTTTCCTACGGGACTAGCACATCCTTACAATCCATCCCGGTCGACCAAGTGACGTTGGCTAACTCAGAGTCATGTGGGGTTGATTCAAGGTTGGTAAAACCTAACCTATGAATGGAGCCAGAACGAGGAATTAAGTTGTTACTAGCTCCTAAATCGGCTAAAACCTTGGACAGTTCAAGTTTTGAAAAATTCATGGTTATGGTAAAATCGACAAGAATCTCCCAATTTCTGGGTAATTTCTTAAGAATAACGGCACTACAATTTTCACTCAACGGAGTATTAGCAAGTTCTTCAAGTTTTTCCTTATTGGCGCAAAGATCTTTAAGCATTTTTTGTGTATCTTCGGCATTAGAATCATTGCCATCCGCAAGAGAAATATTAAATGAAGTTGTTTAAACATTTTTCCAAAACTTTTGAGTTTGAAACCTTATTCTTTTTCTTGCCTTTTTTCTACATTTCTTTCTTTCCGGGTATGGAAGCTTGAGTCATATGTTTTAGATTATTGTACGAATTCCCTTTATTTTCCTTGAATCACTTTTTTGTTGTTTGACGATTTGTCTCTTGAACTTTTTGGGTTAGAGGAGGTGGGACATGATCCGTTGACGTCTCCTCTACCACATCCGGATTAACAAATGGAGGAGGCATAGGAATGGATGGCCCTTCGTAAGAAACTCCGCTTCGAGTTGTTATTGCCTTGGCTTCGTTCCTTGGATTTGGAATGGTATTGCTCGGTAAAGTACTTGAACTTGAAGCTTGGTTGGGATTGCTGAAATCATTAATCTTGGTGCAAAGGCTTGTTAACAAACTTGTAACATTTGCCATTTGATTTTGCAAACCTTGATTTTGATTTTGCACATTCTTCAATATCGCATCATTTGCTTTGACGTAACTTTCAAAATCTGTTTTCAAAACACTATTTGTTGGAGGTTGGTAAGGTAAAACTTGATTGGTTGGTGTTTGGTATGGTGGAGCTTGATAAACTTGATTTTGGTTGTTTTGACGGTTTTGATTAAAGTTTCCTCCACGGTTTTGGTTGAAATTAGAATTGGTTCCTTGATAACGGTTTTGGTTGGTTTGGACATTTGGTTGATTGAAACCCGGTGGTCTCATTTGACTTGCCAAATTTGAAGGTTGGTTTCTTTGGAGAAAATTACCAACTTTCCAACGGCTGCGGTTTGTTGAAATTGTTGGACGTTGTCATGAAAAACGGGAAAATCATTTCCACCTCGTGTTAACGGACAATTGTTAAAATTGTGATTTGATCCACATGTACACAAACATTCTCACCTGCTTTGACGGTGATTGCAGGAGTAAAACAACTAAAGCTTTCATTTGACTCAATCATTTGGTTCTTCCTTGATTTAGTGTCATCTTATCCTCGAGAGAAGCGGCTATTTGTTGCATATCGAAAGAATTATTGGAAGATGAAGAATTAGAAAGAGGAGCATCCGTACTCACTCTTGAGTCACTAGCACGACTTCTGGAGTAACGAACTTTTGACTTGCTTTCAATAATCGCTAACCTTCTTGAGGTCATTTTGTCTAAGAATTGCCACCTGCTGCAGAATCTAAAGCATCTGATCGTTTGAATTCAAGAATTATAAAAAGTATGAGTAGAGTTGGTGGGAGTTCCGAAAAGCCATGGTGAGGACATGGACGAAGGTAAGTCCGTTAAAAGTTTCCCTATGCTTCATTAAAAAAGGCTTCGTTGGGTTTATGGTAAAAAGTATGTTTTCATTCCGATAGTAAGTGGTTTTTGAAGGTGGGAAGTATTGGTTTATTGAATTTCTGAAACTAAGTCGTCCCAAGTGAGGAATTGGGATCTTGGTGGTTTCTTTGTCTAACCTAATCTCGGGCTTAACCGTCTAGGAGGAAAAAAGGGAAAAGCAAAAGCCTTAACCGAAGTGGTTCGGAACTTCTGATGTCATAAACGTTTGATTGAAAGTGACCTTATTAAAAAATCGAATGGTGATTGTTGGGGATCTTGTTACCCGTAAATTTGTTGCTTTGCACTAGATTGATTAAACGTATAAAACACAAACAAGGTTGCTTAAGCTCGAATTGTTGGCATGTTGGTGGGACAAAACATATACGCATCCTCATACCCCTCGATGGGTTGTTGTTAATCATTTGGGCATCGTTCGATTGTCGGCCATTTGGAACAACGTTTTTGTTCTACAATTGGTTCATACGAAAGAGTTTGTGTGTTGACGACGTCCTACGGAGATTGCAAACGTTGTTGCATAAAAAGGAAAAACTAACAATTAAAAAGCAAAACTTTACACTAAAATTTTTTTCGTTGTCGTTTGTTTTTTTTTTTTTTTTTTTTTTTTGAACGGGTCACGAAAGAGACTTAAAACCAAATTTTCAACTACTTCACGGTTATTAGCTCTTGAAAATTGCTTTTCAAGGTGGCCGTCGTCGTAGAGACAACAAAAGGCAAGTCGTTAATCTTTGATTACGATTTGGGAACAATTGCAAGTTACGGAACTTATTTATGATATATCTCAATAGAGGATATTATTTGTTTGGTGTTCGTTAAACCAACTTGGTGGAATTTTTGTATTTTCTAAATTAAAGACAATTTTTTAGTATTTTTGATTTTTCTATTTTTTTATCTTTTATTATTACTAAAAAGAAAAGAAAATTTATATTTTTTACTTTTTTATATTTTTTTATTTTTTTGGATTTTGAAGTTATGACAAAATTTAAACTCTTTTCGAGGACGAAAGGATTCTTCAAACCAAATCGACAAACTCAAAAAACGAGGAATGCGCTCACACAGTCCCCGGCAGCGGCGCCAAAAACTGATTGTGGCAGTTTTATACTCGGTTAAAAATATAATATAAATTTAACATAATCCCGAGAGTAAGTAAGAAAGTTACCAAGTCTTCCCTTGGTAAAATTCACTCTCAAAAAAATATTATATAATTTAATATTGAATCGTTTAATAAACCGGGGCAAAGTTATGATCACCGGGTCGTTATCCCAACGACTCGTGGAAATGGAAACCTCGTTTTAAGTTTGGATCTGATTTGAATAGAGATGAGTTTTTTTTTGATTAAAATTAATATACTACTTAAAATTAAAGGCACAATTAAACAACTAAATAACAAATTAAACTAATTACGAAGATAAAATGCGACATTTAAGAAAACAAATGCAATTTAAAACTTAAAACTGTAAACTAGATTTCTAAACCTAAATTAATGCTAAAGAAAATTTTAGGTAAAAGAAAAATATTTTTTAAAGGCTTTTTGAATTTTTTTATGAATTAAAATCTATTTAATCTAAATTAAATTCTAAAAATAAAAATTAAATTGATAAAAATTAAGAAATATACTTTTTAATCTATTTTAATCCTAAATTACTTAAAAATAAGAGAAAAACATTTTTAAACTACTCTTTTCTACTTTAAAGCTTAAAATTTAAAATTAAAGTTTAAAAATTAAAAACTAAAGGTTTGAGAAATTAAATGTTAAACATAAAGATAAAAATTACTTTTTTTTATAAAAATGACTTAAGTGGTTTAAAACTAAAATTAATATTTTTTTGTTTTTATTAAACTCTTTTTATTTTTTTTTTAAAAATATTAAACTTAAACTAAAAATTGTGTAAAATTACTTTTTATAACAAGAAAAAATGCAGAAATTATTTTTTATAAAAAGCCCCAAATTTTATCCACTATATAAAAACTAATTTAACTAATTAAAACTTAAAACCTAATTAATTTAATTAATAAAAAACTTTTTATAAAACTTAATTCAAAAATACCCAAACACATGGGGTAAAAGTGACGAAACAGAAAGTAGAGGGTAGGCGGGGTAAGAATAAAGTTTTATTAAGAACACAAAGTTTGAGCTAATGGCAGAAACAGTCTCTTAACTTGGGACTAACTAGACTAAACTTATTAAACTAACAAAGGACAAATGATGTAATAAACTAGGGACTAACAGAGTAACTAACAAGGACTAACAGTGCAAATTTAATACTAACAGAAACTATTAAATATGCAAGACAGGTCCCTGCAGCACCTAATAACCAACAAACAGCATCCCCTTTTTTATATTTAACAACTTATTAGCTTTTTTAAGAAGCTAAAATTCAACTCTACTTATTTAAAATAAGCTGAATAAGCTTATTAAGCTTATAAGCTCTAACAACTATATCATCAAAGCTAATTAAAAGGTATTTGACAGAATTTAGACTACTCAATACTATGCTTAATCACACATTAACAAAACCCCATAGCTTAATTTACTAAATAAGGGTACCTTGTCTTTCCAGCTTAGAACAGGAAAGCTTAACAGCTAAGTGGGGCTTATGGCTTAATCCACATAAGCCCTAAATCACAACCAATAACCTAATCTAACCTACGGCTGACCTCAGCCACTAAACCTCTTGGAAATATAGCAGCCATCCAATTCCTTTTTATTTCCAAGTCTTCAACAAACCAATCAAACAAACAAACATGAACACAAAAGCTTAACGGAATTTAAATGAACAAAAAGATTTAAATGAAACGGAAATTTTATTAAACTGAAATAATAATTCTTACAAACTCGAAACAAGAGTACAAAACTTTTAAATGAAAAATTACATTCGAAAAAAAATTAACAACTAAGAATTTAACCTAAAAAGAAAAAAATAAGAAAATTAAAAACTAAAACTGACTCCCGCATATGCTGGATATTGGGGGATTTATACCCGAGCCTTGAGCTTCTCGATCCTTCACTTCGCCTCATCACAGCCCTTCATCTCTTCTCTCTCCTTGATGTGACATCTCAATCGTTAGATTGAGGCATGTATAACCCCGGATCAATGACGTGGCTTGAGTGTGTTAGTTGTGTGAGTGTATACTCACTCGCACGTCACATCAACCAATGATTGATCTTCATTTAGCCACGGTGGAATGGTTTAGACATGGGTTGATAGTGATGGATAGGTTACGGGTTGTGAGGGGATTATTAACCCTAAGGTTAATTTGAGTGTAGGTGAGTGGTTTAGAAACTAGGGTTTAGGGTGGATTCGAGTTGTTCTTGTGTGGGTGAGTGAGAGTGAATTTCATTTGGGGGAAATGGGTAAACAGTAACTGTTAAAACATTATAAGTATCACCGGGTTAGGTCGGGTTAAGGGTCCGGGTTAAGGTCGGGTAATTGGGTTGGGGGTAGTATTGTGATTGGTCGAGAAGTAATCCATGGGTAGTTTGACCCGCATATGACCCGCGCCCTTTTTGGAACTTTGAGGGAATTACAACTCCGGCCCTTGTGTTTGGCTGGCTCTATTTCAAGTTAAAACATCTTTGGGGAAATTGCATATTCACCCCTTGTGGTTTCTTAAGACAATTATAATTAACTTTTATAAATTGCAAATTCAGCCCTTGGAGTTAATAAGCAATAGAGATGAGCTTTGGTTTTGACTGTGGTTTCTTGCAATTGACTGTAGAAGGCTGAGGCATGATTTCTCTGGCTTCGGCTTTTAGATCTTTAGCTTCTTGATCACTCATCCGTTCTCGTGTTCGTTTTTGACTGATTTCTTGTGATATTTGACATATCCATACCTGCACACAATAAACTCAGATACAAGCACATTTTTGCCATTTTTGATCCGTTTTGGGTTTATTTGGGTCTTTTTAAGCATAAATAGATATGTGTATTCTACACTTATCAACGGGGTCGTTATCTAGTTCGAAAGTGGGTCGAGATATAGGATTACACGCAAACAGGCATGACTGTTAGCACACAAGGTGTTCGACTAAATGCCTACACCTGTGAAGAACAGCCAATTTCGCACGCGACTTGTGGGCGATTTACTAAACAAAAGGGGTGACGTTTGTTCTAGCTTAAAGTCGACACCTCAGACATTAAGTAACAACAATTGGTTTGACATTTCGCTGAGTACAAAGGTCACAATAATTTCCAAGAAAAGTATTCGCTGGTCGTTTTTCAAAAAGCGGCAAATGGCAGTTTTACTTGCTGACTTTAGGACCTTATTACTTTTTATTCTCTTGACAAAAATAAATGATTTCAGGGGCAAAACACTAGTCATATTTCCTATTTTTGAGAATAATTAAGTCGCTTTATATGCTCTACTTTTAGGGGTCGAAAAGTGTACTCAATATTACTAGTGTAGGCTGCGTTTTTAAAAGAAACTGTAACAGGTTCTATGCCTTTCTATCTATTAGTGCGTCTAAACTACAAAGGGGCTGAGTTTGTCTATACCTAGTACTCTCGCACAACTATGTACATGGTTCATTAGTCTCATCGCAAACAGTATAGGGTTTTACATATAATCGTTCTACATCAGAAAGCCATAAAAAATGTATTCCTTTTTATCAAGCACACCCTAAAGAACCTAAGTATGCACATATAAATAAGTAATGAGGAAAGATTTAGCTCACAAAGAAACGCAGAGGTAAGGCGTGAACTCACAAGGTCTTGGAAGAAGAGCCAGTATGGTCTTGATCCCAAACGAAAACCCTAATCTATGTATACCTACTGAGTTTCGGTTCTGATTCAAAAACCAAATGTCCCACGCTAGCTCTTGCCCCTACTAACATACTTGAACACCACGAAGACACACCTTGCTTGCTTGATTGTTGAAAGAGAAAAAAAACCAAGAGGGACGAATAGGGTTTAGGGTTTAATGGAGAAAATGAAAAGGGTAAAGATTGGGTGGGTGCGTATGACGAATTCAGTGAACAAGAGGATGATATATATGAAAGTTGTGATCCTTGAGTTGCTGTGGAATTTGGACATCATCATTCTTAGTCCAAGATCTTCTTATAGTCGAATATAAGGGAATGAGAACTAGGTCAAACAAGTACTCACATGTGTGTGTTCATGCAATTTGGGTAAGCATCTTTGATACAGGATTAAAAAGGTGTTTAGTATGTGAAACGTGGATGCAAAACCAAGAAAAGAGCAGTGTATATATCACGAGTATGTGTGGGATTTGAAGAAAGGGTTATGGGCTTTTACATGTTGGGTAATAGGGTTAAATTAGGATAGGATATTTGTGCACCTTTATAGTCGAATAATGCAGATTTTTAAGAATTGGAAACAAAGTTTGTATGAGACTTGATGGCTATTTTATAGGAAAGATCATTTGTTCTTTATATTAGTTTTATTGACCAATTGATTTTTATTAAGTTCCCTTTTTAAACAAGTGTAAAAGAGTTGGAAAAATATACGGTATACACTTCTAGTTTTTAGGGGTACAAGGCTTTTATTTAAAGATTTGCATCTAACTTCCTAGCTTATAAAAGTTAAGTTTTGGTGTAGTTGAAGGTAAAGAGTTTCACTCGGATTAAATGAATGTGATTTTATCACTTTTCTTGCCGCGTAAATATATTAAATAACGAATATGAAGGATTCATTTAAAGTCTTAATGAGCTTAGGTCGAAATTCTAGCTTAATGATAACGTTTGATGTCTACGCGATTTAACTAGTGTGGTTCAAATGGTCATAAACTTGCAAACTCAATAAATGAAAGGAAAAACTGAATTAATTGAGATCGAAATATGACCTGAAAAACACGGGGTGTTATAGTCTCCCCCGGTTAAATGAGCCTTGTCCTCAAGGCTTAAGACGCGGCATTTGGCGACGGTGCGGTCTTGGTGAAAAGAGATGCGGATACTTCTGCTTGAATTGATCCTCACGTTCCTAGGTAAACTCAGGACCTCGTTTAGAGTTCCATCTAACCTTAATGATAGGAATGCGACTTCTCCTCATTTGTTTGATTTTACGATCCATAACTTCTACCGGCTCTTCCACAAAGTAGAGTTTGTCATCAACACGTAGTTCTTCCAACAGAATCACAAGTGATTCATCGGACAGACACTTCTTCAGATTTGACACATGGAACGTGTTATGAACTCGGCTTAATTGTTGTGGTAGCTCAAGTTTATAGGCAACAGTTCCGACTCTCTCGATCACCTTGAAAGGACCGACATACCTAGGGTTTAACTTCCCCCGTTTGCCAAAATGTATAACTCCTTTCCAAGGTGAAACTTTTAACATGACCCTGTCACCAACTTGGAATACCATTGGTTTACGTCTAATGTTTGCATAGCTCTTTTGTTGGTCACGAGTGGCTTGGATTCTACTTTTGATTTAGACGATCTTCTCGGTGGTTTCATGAATTATTGCAGGACCAGTAAGCTAAGCATCTCCAACTTCTGCCCAACACACGGGTGATCGACACTTTCACCCATACAATGCCTCGAATGGTGCAGCCTTTATGCTGGTATGGTAACTGTTGTCTATCCCAATTCTTTCCAAAGTCCAATTCTTTCCAAAGTCTAACACGCAGGCGCGTAACATGTCTTCCAAAGTTTGGATAGTTCTTTCACTTTGACTATCAGTTTCGGGATGATAGGCCGTGCTCATGTCCAATCGAGTTCCCAATGCCTTATGAAGCGCTTTCCAGAATAGTGATGTAAATCTACCATCACGATTAGAGATAATAGAAATAGGCACACCATGTCAGGTGACTACCTCCTTCATGTAAAGATTCATTAACCTCTCCATAGGATCCATTTCTCTCATTGGTAGGAAGTGAGCAGATTTGGTAAGACGATCAACGATTACCCAAATGGTATCATAACCGTTTGCCGTTTTAGGGAGTTTAGTGACAAAATCCATGGTGATTTTCTCCCATTTCCATTTTGGAATCTCTGGTTGGACTAGCAAACCAGAAGGTTTTTGATGCTCTGCCTTGACTTTAGAACAAGTCAAGCACTTGCTAACATAAGTGGCAATATGTGCCTTCATGTTAGGCCACCAATACAACTGCTTCAAGTCCTGGTACATCTTGTCAGAACCCAGATGAATAGAATATTTTGACTTATGGGATTCGTGCATGATAGAGTCCTTAAGTCACCAAAGCACGGTACCCAACTCCTGTTGTTTAAACATAGAGTTCTGTTAGCATGAGGTTCCAACTTTTCCTTTGGGAGGTCTTTTCTGAGCATGCCTCCAACATCTTCAGCACTGAGGCTTTCTGGCTTTAATGCTTCGGTCTGAGCTTCTAGGATTCTCTTGGGAAGGTTCGAACCCATTGTCATAACTAAGGCTCGAACTCTTAATGGACTAGACCGTTCTTTCCTGCTCAAAGCATCAGCAACAACATTTGCTTTCCCCGGGTGATAACGAATGTCACAATCGTAATTACTAAGCAACTCCAACCAACGCCGTTGCCTCATGTTTAACTCTTTTTGATCAAGGATATGTTGTAAACTCTTGTGGTCGGTAAATACGGAGCACCTTGTTCTGTA
>BQNB010001032.1:15945-56928 GCA_026074375.1 Tanacetum coccineum
GTAGTAGTAGTATGTTAACTTAGTAGTAATGAATAAGTGTTTTGTTGTTGTGAGGAGGCTCGCCTCTTCCATTATCCGTGTTTGTGTGTTTTGTGGTTTATTGTCCAGGATATCTCAGATTTTGAAGCCTTTCGTGCTCAAAGTTTTGTCCATTGACCAATCAAGTTTCAAATCCTCAGCTTCAATTGGGAATCCGATATCCAAATCTAACCGACTAACGTTTATCTTTAATCATAATTCATAAACGGCTTAGGATTTGCGTAGAAACCCTTCGTAAAACATCGAGGATGATGTTTAGTTCTAGTATAGAGGGGGATCTTTCGATTTGATTGTGCCTGTAGCCGTTGTTTTCACGTAAAGCCCGTTTTTACCACCAAAATAAGTGTTTTATCACAATTCTGACTTTCCTGCTTTGTAGAATGAGAATAAATTTTGACCCGATCCAGCGTGTTGAGCTTTAGCTTGTGCCTTAACTTTTAGACTAAGCATTCGCGAAATCTCGCGAAGAACGAAAAATGATAGTGTTAAGTAGAAGTTGGATGCTAAGCAAGGATTATATGGAAATCCTACAAGCTCATAAGTGTAATTTGTCGCTTTTTCTCCCATAAGCTCTTAATTGGACTAATATTACGTGCTAATTTTAGAAATTAAACTTAAATCAACAATTTTTGAAAATTGAAATGTATCAATCTTAGTCTTAGTTCAAATTTATACTTAAATTTTTCACATTTTTTATATATCACAAAATGAAGTGAAAAATGAAAAAAAAATGAGAAAATGAAAGGAAAAAAAATAATAATAATGAATAAGGCAATTATATAAACTGTGAGCTAATAAAGGTTAATTGCATCTTGCCGGCTCACAACCGATGTTGCAGCCTTCTAAAAAGGTCGAGGGTTACAATTGCATCAAAAGTTATGATAAGGTTAAGTGTGAATAAATAAATATACGGAAACCCCTTTTATATGCTTTTGAACTTAGACTATTTCATGATTACATTAATAAGATATGTCTAAACAAGAAACCTAAGAGTTTTTGAAACCAAAGGTCCGTGAGTCCCGATACTAGTCTCTGTGGGGTGTCAAAAGCCTGGTCACTTAGCCGATGAGGTTGGGATGTGCCGAGACGAAAGTCGCTACATGGGATGATCTCGCCTTTAAACTCAATATTCTCGGGTGGAACGTGAAGCATAGAATTTTGCATATAAAACATTGATTCATGGTTGAAATTCGAAATAGCACATTCACCTTAATATAATAATTGCCGGGAGTAAAAAGTTTACAAGTTATAAATATGAGTAGTGTTAGCATCTATTCTTGTACTTAACGGTGATTTTGTTTTAAGCTTGGTTTGGAATAAGTGAAAAGTCGGGGACAATGAATTTATCCTTTTAGGGGCATTTTAGGATTGAAATGCATCTTGTTCTATGATCCCAAATGTTAATAACGAAAGTCAAATAAGGTAGTTGCTTAAAAATGAAAAAGTACAAAAAAATGAGAAAAATGAAAAATACCAAAAATATTAGTGGTAGTTAGTGTATATATTTAAAAATGGTAAAAACGGGGCTTGTCGAAGCTATTGATTCTTTATTTCCCCTTGACAAACACTTAGCTACTTTTCGAGGTTATTAGTCGAGGGGGATTGAGATTCTTAGTTTTCTAAGTGCTTACTTCATAGCATTGCGTGAGGACACGCAACGGTTTAGTATGGGGGATTTTGGTATGTGTTTAATTACACATACCTTTTACCTTTAAAATCGACCCTAAACGACCAAAAACGCACATAAAATGCCACATATATGCCTGTTTTTGTGTTTATGCTGTGCAGGTACCGGATATTCACTAAAGGACAAAAACGAAGCTAAACTGGACAAAACTGAGCACGGATTTGGAAAGAGCGCGAAAAACTGAGGCCAAGGGTTCAAAAGGATTGAAAACGGAGCTAAAACGGAAATTTCCGGATCGACTCGACGACGTTTGTGCAATTAATGAAGTCAAGACGAAGTCAAAGTCAACCCCGGGATGTGGCATTGAAAAGAGCATCGAAAACCGAACCCGAAAACCTAAAAAGTCAAAGTGGGCCCACCCGTACCCACCTAGTGGGCCCGGGTCAGCCCACTTATATAAATCTTTTTATAAAAGCCCAAAACCATTATAAAAAGCCCAAGGGGCATTTCTGCCTAAAACTCAAAAGTATCCCACCACAAGGACCATGCATGTAATTACTCATATATACTTTGAGGGCCAAAACTGCCAAACTTCAAAACTTTTAGTTAACCACAAGGACTTCACGTGTAATTATACATTACACATTCAGGGACTCAAATTGCCATATGCCAAAACTTCTATAACCACTTGGGACTTGCGATGCAATCACCAAATACAACTTGAGGGGTTTAGTTTGCCAAATCCCAAAACCTCACCCCTGTCCAAAATCAAACTTATATCATAAACCTAAAACCTCTTTCACTCTTACTTTAACCACCTCTTATCATTTCATTCACTTTTTTTATGTGTTCTTAATCAAATGTAGCCAATCTCTCACATCAAGTAAATTCCATCCCATACCCCCATAGTTGTTACAATTCAAAGCTTTCTACTCCCAACTCAACGATAATTGTTAAATCCTATAACCCTAATCCTTGACCTCCACGATGTGTCTCAATCTCATACTCCCCATGCTCGACCCCCCAGGCACTAACCTCTAACCATATACAATGACCTAAACCGACTCACCCATTAGCCCCCCCCCCCCCACCACACCAGGACGTACACCCACCCCATCTCTCCCCCTCCAACTCATCCCACGCCCTCCCCGCCACCCCACCCCAGCCTCCCCCTCCACCCCCCACACCACCACCCAACCACCCAACCACCACCTGCTCCCCCCCCCCCCCCTGCACCTCGCCCCCCCCCCCCCCCCCCCCCCTCCCCAGCACCACAGGACAAACCCCACGACCCCCCCCCCCCCCCGCACGACTCCACACGACTCCCCCCTCAGTACCAACTATCACCTGTTACTAGCTTCTAGGCCACCCCGCCCCCCCCCCCCCAACGGCCCGTGCTCAATTTTACCCCTGTCTCAAGAAACAAAGGCATTTCCACCCCCCCCCCCCCCCCTCCTGCCTAACAAAGTTCTGTCCCCCCCCCCCCCCTCTCCCCCTCCCAAGTTCCTCAGCAATCATCAACTCACCCCTCACGCAACAAACAACAAAAACTCCACCCGTCAACTTCTAAATTTTAGTTTTTAAAATACTGCTCATTTTAGTTTATGCAATTTAAAGTTTTCTTTTAATACTTGTTATTTAAGCTTTCTTGTAACTTAACTTCTGTTTTTAAAGCTAATGTTTAAGCTTTTGAGACATCAAAAACTTTTGTAAAAGTTTGTTTCATTTCTGTCAAAAAATATTAAATAATGTAGAAACACTGTCAAAGAAGAAAAAGAAGCTTGGAGCATGTGTGTGTATGTTTGGTTTAGAGCTTATGGAAGCATTAGGTTTGTATTTAAGCTATTGAGAGCTTGTTTCTCTTGCCTTAAGCTAGGACCCTTTGTAAGTTCACCATTTTTTATATTTTCTGCATTTTTGCTTATTGTTACTGTACAAGGGCTTATTTCTGCTTATCCCTATCCTCTCCCCCTTATTTGCACCCCCCCACCCATACATTCCATGCATATTTCCCCCCCTGACATATGAGTGCCTCTTTATTGCTTAGTTTCATTATTTTAAATTTCTTTTAAAATTTGTCCCCCCCCCCCCCCCTCTCATTCTGCCCTCCCCCCACCCCTCACGCTAAATTGTCATTTCTGTTTGACTTATTTAAGTGCTGTATTCTTGTAAGTTTTTTGTTATGTTGGTTTAAAAACTTGGATTGTTTGTAATTTGGTCTTTCAAAATTTAGCTTGAGTTAGTTCTGATATTAGATTTAAAATTTGTTGGTTTTTTTTATTACCCGAGACCTCACCCCCCCTTTCTAAGGCCCACCAAGGCCCCCAGGAAAAAAGGGCGTCAAAGTGTGATTATATAATATTTGGTAGTTTGGTTAACCTTGGCAATGTGTGTGGTGTGTGTGTGTAATTTGATATCTGTTGTTAAAAGATAAATTTGTTTAGGTTTGAAAGTGTTTTTGTTAGTTTTTCAAAAGGTCCCAAAACTGTTTGAATTCAAAACATATTTGAAATATCTTATTTAGTTTATATTATTTACCATTTTATATTATACCTATTATATACCATATTAATATTCAAAAAATAGAAAATAAACAAAAACTAAATTTATTTAATAAAACAAAAAAAAAATAAATAAAAAATTAACTAACATACCCCCCCCCCCATAAAAACCCCCCACCACACATCTATAACCAAAACCCACCCCACTAAAATAACTTCCCCCAAAACCCCCTCCCTACCCTACACATTACCCCACCTAACAATTACCAACCCCAACTTAAAATTCCAACCCACTTACCCTAACAATCCCCCAACACACACCACCCCATCCCCCACCCAACCAGCACCTACACCCTCCCTCCCCTCTACACCACCCCTCCCCCCTATCACCTCACTCCCCAACTCCCCCCTCATTTTTAGTTATTGTCATTAAACCTTAGTTTTTATTGGCTTTTCTAGAAAGCCATTAGCCTTCCCACACCCGCCACCCCCCCTCCACTCCCCCGCCCTACCACCCTCCCCCTTCCACTCCAAAGTCTCCCATTATCAGCTTAAAAATAAGTCTCAAGTGTGTCCTAGGCTGCTCCTCTTATCCACCTCGCCCCCCCCCCCACTCACCCTCTTTCCCCCCCCACTCAACCCTAAACTCATCACACTTGCCCCCATACCACGCCCCCATCACGCCCCCCCCCACCCCCCCCCCTCCCCCCTTACTACCTTTGGCTTATTTTTGTCCCTTTGGCTTATTTAGAGTAGAGATCCAAATGTTTTTGCTTATCTCTTTTACAATTGCTTATTTTTCATTTTTAAGGTTAGCCTTTTAGTTAGCTAATGTGTGTATATATGTCTTAAGTGTAAAAAAAAAAATTAGTAGTAGATTCTGCCAATGTGTGTGTGTGTTATTTATTCAGCTTGTTTGAGTTTTCCAAACCCCTACTCTCCATATAATTAACAACCACCATTCCCCACCCCTCACAACAGTCCTCCCCATAGTTTTATAAGTTATGTTTAAAAAAATAAAAGATAAAAAAAAAAGGTTTATCAATAAAAAAAAAGATGGCCCAGGCTCGAACCCTTGGACCTCCCCCTTTTTAAAAGCCCCCTACACAACAAACATCAATACCACTGTGCTACTATGCCCTCCCACTCCCCCCCCCCCCCTGCCACTGGACATCGTCATCCCACCCCCCCCCACCCCCCACCAATCCTCCCCCCCCCACAGCCCCCCTTTAAAGCCACAACCACTTTTAAGCTTAAAAACAACTTATTTATAAGCTGTTTTTCCAGTTTTAGATTTTTCATAGGATCTTTATAGTTTAACTTATTTTTCCTAAATTTTTCATAATTTTTTATAATCGTTTACTATTATTTATCATTTATTTTCTTTTAATCTGTTTTTTAAAGATATATATTATGTGTGTGAATAAAAAAGATATAAAATTTTTTTCTTTTTTAGAAAATTTTCTTTTAATCTTTTTTCACTTTGGGAAAAATAGAAATCTTTCGTAGGGTCATTTTTTCAAAAATTTACTTTTTAAAGAACGGGTTTCGATCCCGACTTCTCGTCCCCCTTTCCACCCCCGTCTTCCCCCCCCCCTTCGACACCTACACTACACAACACCCCCCCCGCACTATTGTCCCCCCCCTCCTCTCTAAGCTCCATTTCCCTCCCCCTCCCTCCCTAAACTTTCCTTTTTAGTCAATTAGTGGTCCATTAAAAGTGAAAAAATCAATTTAAGTTAAATTTTGAGAAATTAGGGTTTTTAGTGTGTCGTTATTAGTGTCCCGATATCGTTTTTAGCATAATTTGTGTGATTTTCTCGTTTTTAGTATAGTTTGCTTTATTTTTCCCGTAGTTTTAGAAAATTAACCCAAGTCTTTTTCCATTCAATCATATGTTATTCTAACAACTTCCGACTTTCCAATTCGCTCCTCGTTGGGGATAAACGACCCGGGAAAATTCTATATTATTTCCGGTTTCATTGATTTTCTTGATAATCATCCTCATTAAATATTTATAAGTATTATATATTTATTTATATAAAAAGGGGTTATTAAAGGAGGATTCAATATCCTTCCCCCCCCCCCCAGCCACCCCCCAGGCCCATCCCAGCCAACACGCTCCTCACTCCCCCAATTCGAGACTTAGTAGACTTTGGTTTTGGTTATCATCCTTTGGACCCCTATCCACCCCCTACTACCTGGCCCCACTTAATCCTGCGTCATCCAGACATCGACGTAGTTGGACTTTGGTGTTTCAATTTATATCATCAACAATATTGAAGAGTAGAGAACTGCGTCATCCGGGATTAATTGTTTGGTGTTTGCGGTATCAAATTTTGAATGGGTTTAACTTGTGTGTTCGGATATTGGGCTTTATACCTTAGACTGCTTGATGCGGCTTGCAAAAAAGATTTTTGAATCTACTAAGGAGGATTGCTGATTTATGGGGAAACTAAGAAATTCTTACTATGAGCTCCGGTGACTAACATCTGTGTCAAATGAACCCTTTCCTTCCCCATATCATCTGATTGTTTTAACACTCAGTTCACATCTCTAAATAATTAACTTGTGATATATTACTCAAATATATAAATCAAAATTTTCACCACCTTCATATCATCCTACCCACCACCCAACAACACCCACACCATACCCAACCCCAAAAACCCACAATACACCTCAAAACACCAACACAATCTCTTTCTCCAACCCATAAATATATATAGACAATAATACCCAATATAATCCTTAACCAACCAACCCCCCCCCACCCAAAACCCCACAAACCAAAAACAAACCCACCATATCACCCATACAACCAAAACATCCAAATAAATAACCACATTTCACCATCAACCCAACTCACACTCCCACCCCACCCTCAAACTATCCATAACCTTCCCCATCCAACCCACACACACCCCCAAACCTCTCACCCAAACCAAACCACCCCCTCCCACCCAAACCAATCCAAAATAACACATCCCCTCTAAACCCCCCCCATCACCAAACAACCCAAACATCTAACATACCTACAAAATTACTTACAACCACATACTCTCCCTTCCTCCTTTTCACCCACCTCTCCTCACACACTACACTATCCCATCTCCACTTAAACTCACCCCCCCCTCCTCCTCCCCAATCTTCCCACTTCCCCACCCCATTCATCTCACCTTCCTCCCCCCCCCCACCCATTCCCCCCCCCCCCCCCCTCCTACCCCCCTACCCCACTCAACCCCATCTAACTCCCACACTTACCACCAATCCCCTTTCCCCTCCATCTCCCCCCCCCCCCCCCCCCCCCATCCCCCCCTCCACCGACACCCCCTCCCTCCCCCACCCTTCTACCCCTCCCCCATCCCCCCGACCCCCCCCGCCCCCCTTCCCCCTCCCCCCCCCCCCCCCCCCCCCCCCCCCCCCCCTTACCCCCTTCCACCCTCCCCAAGCCCCCCCCGGCTCCCCCCAACTACACTCCCCTCACCCCCCCCCCCCCCCCCCCCCCCCCCCCCCTTCATACCCCCACCCCCCCACCCCCCCCCCCCGCCGCACGTTGTATGACATGATAGACAGTATGGACCCAGTTGACGCTAAGCACACCTTACCATAGCCACTCAAGGTTCTCAACAGACTCATGTTCATTTATCACGGAAAGCCCCCCCCCCCCCCCCTCCACCCCCCCGCCCCTACTACACGCATTTCTATCGACTTTCTCACTTTGAGTTAGTTGATATTGAAAAGGGTGGAAGTCCAGATCCAGCCTCGATCACTACAATAACCATAGTGCACTTTTGAGGTCTAGAGCCACAAAAGAAGGGGGGGGGGGGGGGGGGGATCATAGATATGAAATCTATTAGGCACTTGTCAAAATTATGCTTGTTATATCACACAATGTGATAACAATATATATTATGAGTCCTACAGCATTATTCTTTGTGATTTGTGCCAGAACATTATGAGTGATATTATTCAAATGAGATGAAAATCCTGCTTGAGCCAACATAATCAGCTTCATGGTAGGTGACTTGTGCGATTATGGAAATCATGCTTGAGCCAACATCAAACAAGCTCATGGTAGGTGACTTGTGCGATTCTATATGAATCAAACTTGTGACAACTGGAAAGAAACAATGGTGCGATTCTATTAGAATCAAACTTGTTCCAGGTTATGGATCTACGATTGATGAATTTTGAAATGCTGAAACTCTCGATGTGTCACAAAACCACTTTAGCAAGTGACACATTGATTGATTTTTAAATCAATTTTTCTATTTAATCGGTGAGACAGTAACTCACTGGTTCACTCTTATCGTGTTGTCTGCTTTGAGACGTTCCGATAATGAGAACATGCTGAGTACGATGAATCTAATACATATGTGTTAGAAAGATTCAATACTACAACTGGAAATCCTGTCAAGAAGATTCTTCTTAAATTGAATCTATTTGATCACAGGTCGATCCTCACGGATTCGAAGGTTACTCCAACCAAACACGGGCGAATGTCAAAGCCATATTCGTCCCCTCGCTTTATTGCTAACTATTTTATTTTAGGAATATATAAAGATGGTCATGGAGGTACCTGGTTCCAGCTGACTCACAGATCCATAGCCGCATGCTCATACTCGACCGACAGTTATAAAGATACCATGAAAGCTCAAGTACATGTTTCAAGACTTTCGCTACTCTGATACCGCACGTCTTTCTTGAAGTGACGAAGTATTAAAGTCAAAGAATTTCAAAGAAGTATTCGTCACTCTGATACCGAACGTCTTTCTCAAAGTGACGAAGTGTTAAAGTTAAAGAATATCAAGAAAGATGGTTACACTCTCTTTCAAACATCAAGAATAGTATGAGCATGTTGGTCCAATAGTCACAAGTTCACAAGATGGCAAAGTTTACAAGATGGCGAAACGAGATTATGCTTGGTTGATGATCTCAAGATGCTCAAGATCACATATTCATGTCAAGTCCAATTTAAAGGAACAAGCTCAAGCCTAAAGTCTATGATCACTACACCATATTCACAAGAAAAATAAAAGAAAATGAAGTCTGCGAGCACTCAAGACTAAAGATAAAGCATAGTATGCTAGGTTTAAGTTTTTGTAAAATGGAGCGACCTCCCTTAGGGGGGAGATTGTTAGGAATACGAAATTCCTATGAAAGTGTCAGTCGCTTCCATAGATAACAGTCGTTAGCTCGTTAGGTAATTTTTGGAAACTTACATAGTTAGTTAGCAAAGGCCCATGGATAAACCCATGCAAGCCCAAGCCCACTTGTTAATTGTAAGTATATTAACACCTCTCCATGCCTTGGAGAGGTGGTTGGTTGCTCATTTTTCACACAATTCAATATATGTTTTCTTTCTCTCTCTAAGTGTTCATCCAACCCTTTCTCTCACTAAAACAACTTGCCTCCTCTTTCCATGTATGTTATATGATTATGCTTCAATTTGTATTTATAGGCCTTAAAAGATAATTACCAAAAACAAGTTGTAATCTAATTAGGATATCTTTTCCTTTTTCTTTTCTTTTACTAAAATTCGTTTTTTTCTATTATAATTTTTTTTATTATTATTTACAACTTTAATACCTATATTTTTTTTATTCTAGGTTAAAACATTTGCTTATTTCGCTAAACCTTAAACTTTCTAACTAGATTTCTAACAAGCCTTCACTTCCAATTATTTCTAAAAATGGAAAGTACTCTAAAATCACTAAAATACTAACATAATATATATATATATATATATATATATATATATATATATAATATGTATTATATATATAGTACGTACACAGAAAATTACGTACACGACATTTGAAACTACGCAAAGCTTCCAAATGATCTCATTTCCATTCAATCTCATTTCAACTAGTACCATGATTCATAAATCATGTACTTCAATCTCATACACATATCTCTCACAAAACACATAAAACACATAAAGAACACACATAAACGCTTCAAATAAATTCTAAACAAACTGACCAACCGGCTCAAACCACGGTTGTCACAGTATCCCCTCCTTTAGGAAATCTCGTCCCGAGATTTAACCAAAAGGTTCAACTCTATCATTACCAAACAAATAATCGAGGATACTTATCTTTCAAGTAGTCCTCCCATACCCATGTTAACTCAAAGTTACGCTTTGAATTCCAACTAACTTTAACTATTAAAATCTTACTGCTAATAACTTTGCTTACCCACACAAATATACGAATAGCAACATAACAACTATAAACGAAGAGAAACATCCAACCACTTGAACCTCGCATATCCTTGAGGAAATTCCTCAAAAACCTTAAGTTGTGTAACAACGTGATTCATATCTTAATCCCGTAACTCATCAAACAAGAACTGTTTAGAAATTAAGATATGAGTTGATACAAGCTCAACGTCTTAAAATAAATTCATCGCGATTTCAGGTTTACTCGTAATTTTAACACCACTCAAATAACTCCCGATACCCAGCTCATCGGGCAATCTTAACCGATAAGCTACAGGGCCAATCCTTTTAAGAATCGCAAATTGTTGGGAAATAGTTTGTAAAAGACTTAATACTGGTAGTATAACAGTTAAGTCTGGTAGTAACTAGTTAGTTCTGGCAATACTAAGTTAATACTAGCAGTACTAAGTTAAGTCTGGCAGTACTAAAGTTAGTACTGGTAGAGTAGCAGTACTATAGTTAGTACTAAAGCATGTTTTTTTTGTATATTACACCGCCTACATACAAATAAACATACGCAGTGGAGGCCTAACCCTTGTATCTACTTCTGTGTTGACCATATGGTGTTTAATAGTGAAGAACAATTGTGTATGTTGTATACATTGTTCATCTAATGGCCACATGAATTTTAAGGTTTTGTGTGACCTATTGTAATATTTAGTCACACAAGCATGTTTTGAGTCTTTGAAATTAATTAGTCACATACAACTAGGCATACAAGTGGACCACATAAGTGCTTAATAATTGTGACCCTTATGGTGTATCAAATTGAAGAAAATGTGTATTTTCTGTGTGACTATTGATCATCCAATGGCCACAATAATTTGAAGTGTGAAACCTTTTTATAATATTTCACACGCCACACAAAGCATTTTTTTTTGTATTTAGATCCCATACAACTAAACATAAAGTGACCAAAGTGTTAAATTGTGACCATATGGTTTAAATAGAAGAAATGTGTATAATGTGTGACTAAGATTCATAAGCCAATGCCACATGAATTTGAATGTTTGTGTGGCCATTTGTATATGTAGTCACCCCCAGCATGTTTCATTTGGGTGTTTAGTCACATACCCTTACAGCAAAAAGTGCCAAAAGTGTTTAATAAGTGTGACCATAAGGTGTTTAACATTGAAGAAATGTGTATTTTTGTGTGACTAATTGATCACCAATGGTTCCATATGAAAATATTATGTTTTAGACGTGGCCTTTATGTAATATTTAGTCACACAAAGCATGTTTGTTTAGGGTATTTAGTCACAATAATTAAGCCATAAAGAATCCAAAGTGTTTAATACGTGTAGACCATAGGTTTTATAAGTGAAGAAATATTATGTTGTGTGACTATTGATCACTCCAATGGCTAGATGAATTTTTATGTGTTTGTGTGGACCTTTTAAAAACATTAAACGGTCACAACAAAGCATGTTTTGATTGGTATTTAGAAATATTTCACTTCGGCCAGGCCCATCATATACCACTAAGACATCAAAAAGTGACCAAAAGTGTTAATAAAGTGTGACCATATGCTTGTTATAAAGTGCAGAATGTGTATTTTGGTGACTACTTGATCATCCAATGCCACATGAATTTTATGTTTGTGTGGCCATTTGTAATATTTAGTCCACAAGGCATGTTTCTTTGGGTGATTTAGTCACATACAAATTAAGCATAAATGGCAACAAAAGTGAGTTAATAAATGTGATCATATGGTGTTTATAAATTAAAGACCTTTGATATTTTGTTTGACTATTGGATCATCCAATGGTATACATGTATTTTATTGTTTAGTGTGGCCTTTTGTAATATTTAGTCACACACAGCCATATTTTTTTAGTATTTAGTCAACATATAATTTAAGCATAAAGTAGTCAAAAGTGTTATAAGCGTGACCATAATGGTGTTTAAAGTAAAGAAATATGTATTTTGTATGAACTATTGATCATATCAATGGCCGACATAATTTTATGTTTAGTGGGGCCTTTTGTAATATTATAGTCACACCAAAGCATGTTTTATGGGTGTAGTTAGTCACCTACAATTAAAGCTTAAAGCGTGACCCAACTGTGTTATTAAGTGTGACCAATTAAAGCTGCTTAAGATGACATAAATCGAGTAATTGTGTAGACTATCCTCCAATGGCCACTATAATTTAATATGTTTGTAGTGGTCTTATTGTAACACTTTAGAGTCACACAAAGCATGTTGTTTTAGGGTATTTAGTCACATACAATTAAGCATATTAGTACCAAAAGTGTTAATAAGTGTGACCATATGGTGTTTTAAAGTGAAGAAATTTGTTTTTTGTGTGAACTATTAATCACCACCTTACCCACATGAATTTTACTGTTTGTGTGGCCTTTTTGTAATATTTTAGTCACACAAAGAATTAAGCAACAATGACCCAAAAAAGTGTTAACAAGTGTGACATAATGCCTGGGGTTTAGTTCACATTTAAAGAAATCAATATAATCAAAACAAATCAAAAATATAATCAAAATAAATCAAAGACAATAAAACTGGATGATATAACTGAAACTATATAAAATTGTAAATGTCGTATATACTAAACTTCTCAATAAACGAAGTCCTTTCTGACGTCCCCTCTTCTTCTTAGCTTCCTTTTTGCATGGCATCACTAGAGCCGTACAACGTTATTTTTTGCGCTTCTTTGTACTTTAGGTGCAGTTTTGTTCTCACTACCGCCAGTGCTCATATTGTATGATACTTGGTGGTGTTGCCTGCAGGAAACAAAAGCCGCATGTATCAAACACTAAATTAAATATGAAGAATTATATATATGTAGGTTCATAGAACACATGTATGTACCTTTGGATCTAAATTAACTTGATTCTTTGGCCATGCAACAAAACCACCTACTGCATCCAAAACTGTTGGATACCGTTAATTCCACATCCGGTATTAATGCGCTGTTCAATTCCACTAAGATTTTAATCAATTGACACTTTGTTAGCAATTCCTTTGGGAGTGCTTTGTTATGAAGCATTATTTTCCCATCACTCTTGTATACGGTACCCTCAGCAATAATAGTTGTTTTCTTTAAGTGCCATAGTCTGCACTTTATTGCCTTTCTCACTCCGAGTTAGTTGATATTAAAAAGGTGGCAGTCTGCTCCAGACTTATCGTTCTTCCATGTATTTGGTGCACTCTGCTATCCGACAAATGATAGTGAGAACTTGGGTAAGTTATAACCGAAGGCTGATATTGGTATTTTCATTGGCTATGCACCCACAAAGAAAGCATTCCGAATTTACAACTGACATATCAGACGTATTATCAAAACAATTCATGTAGACTTTGATGAGCTGACTGCGATGGCTTCTGAACATAACAGTTCAGGACCCGCACTTCATGAAATGACTCTTGCAACAATCAGTTCATGACTCGTGCCAAACCCTCCTACTTCAACACCGTTTGTACCACCTTCAAGAACTGATTGGGATCTTCTGTTTCAACCGCTGTTTGATGAATTACTCACTCCTCCACCTAGTGTTGATTGCCCAGCCCCTGAAGTCATTGCTCTAATTGCTGAAGTAGTTGCTCCAGAACCCGTTGTATCAACCGGTTCACCTTCCTCAACAATAGTTGACCAAGATGCACCATCACCTAGTAACTCACAAACAACACCCAAAACTCAATCTCTTGTCATTCCTAACGATGTTGAAGAAGACAATCATGACTTAGATGTTGCACACATGAATAACGATCCGTTCTTTGGTATTCTAATTCCAGAAAATGATTCTAAAGCATCTTCTTCAGATGTTATTCCTACTGTTGTACATACTGCTACTCCTAACTCAGAACACGTTACCAAATGGACCAAGGATCATCCTTTAGACAACATCATCGGTGAACTCGAAATACCTGTTTCCACAAGACTCAACTTCAAATGAACAACCTGCTTTTGTACTATAATGCATTATCTCTTTCATCATTTAACCTAAGAACTTGTAAAGATACCATTAACTCAATCATGTTAGATTGAAGCAATGCAAGAGGAGCTAAATGAATTTGAGCATCTTAAAGTCTGGGAACTCGTTCCTCGTCCAGATAAAGTGATGGTTATTACTTTAAATTGGATCTACAAGGTGAAACTTGATGAATTAGGAGGAATTCTAAAGAACAAGGCTTGTTTGGTTGCTCGTGGTTATCGTCAAGAAGAGGCAATTGATTTTGAGGAATCCTTTGCTCCAGTGGCTAGACATGATGCTATTCGATTTCCTCCTCGCATAATCACCCCAAATGAGTATGGTTGTCTACCAAATGGATGTAAAGACGACATTCTTGAATGGCATTCTGCGCAAAGAAGTTTATGACAGCCAACCGGACGGATTTGTGGATCAAGACAATCCGAATCATGTGTATAAGCTTAAGAAGGCTCTTTATGGGTTAAAACAAGCTCCTCGCGCGTTGTATGATCTGTTGTCGAATTTCTACTTTCTCAGGTATTCTCTAAAGGAACCGTGGATCCCACATTATTCATAAGAAGACAAGGAAAAGATCTTCTCTTGGTACAAATCTATGTTGATGATATAATCTTTGCGTCTACTACACCTGAATTATGTGAAAAATTTTCCAAAATAATGTGTTCTCAGTTTAAGATGTTGATGATGGGAAAAATATCATTTTTCTTAGGACTATAGATTTCACAAAGTCCCAGAGGCATCTTTATAAACCAGTCTAAATATGCTCTCGAATCTTTGAAAATATACGGTATGGAATCAAGTGACCCCATGGATACTCCCATGGTGGAGAAATCCAAACTGGATGAAGATACACAAGGGAAAGCCGCAGATCCTACACACTATCGTGGAATGATTGGCACCTTTATGTATCTTACAGCTAGTAGACCGGACCTAACATTTATTGTATGCATGTGTGCCCAGTGTCAGGCAAAGCCTATCGAAAAGCACCTCCATGCTATAAAAAGAATCTTTAAATACCTAAGAGGTACCGTAAATCGGGGACTCGGGTATCCAAAGGAATCTTCTATTGCTCTAACAGCTTATGCAGACGTTGACTACGTGGGTTGCCAAGATACTAGACGAAGTACATCTGGAAGTATGCAATTATTGGGAGACAGACTTGTTAGCTGGTCATCAAAAAGGCAGAAAAGTGCTGCGATATTGAGTACGAAAGCTGAATATATTGCTATGTCTGGATGTTGTGCTCAAATCCTTTGGATGAGATTACAGCTTACCGACTATGGCCTTGGATTCAATAAATTCGCAATGTAACTATGAAACAAAATGCTAATTCCTATGCTGTCAAACAACGTTCAACATTCTCGATCCAAAGCATATAGACATCAGATTCCACTTCATAAAAGAGCAAGTTGAGAATGGAGTAGTAGAGCTTTACTTTGTCAACACGGAGTATCAACTAGCGGACATCTTCACTAAAGCCCTATGCAGAGAAAGAATTGAATTTCTTATCAACAAGTTGGGAATGCGAAGTTTTACGCCGGAAACTCTAAAACAATTGGCAGATGAAGCTGAAGAATAGTGGTGGCACTTATTCAAATATCTTGTATCATATGTATATATATATATATTAAAAACCATAAAAACCAAAAAGAATTTTCATTTTATAAAAACTTTTATAAAAACAAAATACAAAATTAAAAAATATGAAAAAAATTCAAAAAGAGGTAATAATGGCATGTCTTCTGAAAATCGATATCAGTACGGTCTTTAGAAAGTCATTCAATAAGGATACGAAGGGCTGTTAAATAAAGTTCGAGCAGAAGTTCTAAATGTTTCAAAACATGTCAATAGTTTGCTATTATTCAGATAGCAACTCGTCAACATTCTTAAAGACAAGTATTTTAAACAAGAAAATCTGACCTCAAAAAACGGGAATTTATTCTCTCTCGGCATGGTCGAACTTTATGACCATGCAAAGGCTTGTGTTTACTTTGCAACACAACTCGTGCTTCCTATATAGTCATAGGTGTACGTGTCAGTGCATTTATTTGTCAAAATAAGAGAAATCTTATGTTTATTGGTTAAAAGTTGTCTTCATAATGAATCAGTGTTTTCAGTATCACAAACAGATTTATCAAACAGACAATTTGACCACTCAAGACAATGACACAGCTCATTAAAATAAATAAAGGGGTCCTTATTGAGTGGGGCCAATTTTCATCAAATCATCTTTTAAAACGGTCGTTCAAAAAATATAAGTCACAAATAAACGGATAAATTTTTAATAAGACGGATCACAATTTAAGGAGTTACTAGGAATTTTAAACCTACACCAAGCTTTAGATGTTCTTTGTTTTAAACTTTAGTGGACGAGATTTGAAATAGGAAACCTAGTAGAGGATAGGCTTTAAACGACATGCAATTAAATTTGCCAAACACCTCATAGATTAAAAGCACTAGGATTGTTGGGAAATAATCACCTAGTTTAATACCTTAAGTTGATTCTCACAGGATAGATCTAATCTTAGTTTATCACCTCAAACACGACTTAAGTATGTATGCGTACAAGGTTTTGCTAATTCCGAGGTGTCGAAACCAGCTAAGGGGAAGGAGTAGATGTATACATGATAGAGTCCATGGCCTTCTTTTAAGCTTGTCTTCATGGTTAGCTTCTTTTGATTTTAGGCCTTCTTTGTTTCTTTTGGGTGCACTATTTCAACCTCATGGGGAAAGAGACATCTCATCATCATTTAGTATGCATCATTTGAGTTCCGAGGGGGAAGTGTTAGAAGAATAATTATTTAAAATGTAAGAAGAATTCTTTCTGATTCAATAAATACACGGTCTCAAACGGGTTAATCACTAAGCTTATTCTTAAAAAGAGAACATTTGGATAAAAGAGGTACACATAGGTTTGATAAGTATGATGATTCCTTAAGTTAGTCAGTATTCTACAAAAAGAAATAAGTACATTTGGGACTTAGTTGACTTAGGTGTTATCATTTCGACTACTTAAAAGGAATAATTGTGACATCTAGGACATATTTGACTTTGGTGTTTCAATTTATATCATCTATATCATATAAGGAGAAATGCGGACATCCAGGACTTAATTGACTTTAGTGTTACGATTTCGAATTAATTATGTACTTCAGATATTTAGGCTTTTTACATCAAGACTTCTTAATGCGGAGTGCAAGAAAGTTTTGAATCTACTCAAGAAAGGATTGTTGTTTAAGGGGGAAGCAAAGACAACATCAACACATACATCACCAACAATACAAGCTCAAGTTACATATGTATCTGAATCTGTTTCATACTCGAAGTTTGAAGCAAAGACTTTCATAACTTGGAAAGAAAGTTGAAACAATGCCGAAGAGTGCTTGGACAGAGAAAGATCAAATTGACAACTTCTTGAAAGAAAGAAGGTTAATGAGGAGGAGCGATAGAAAAGTTTCGTTGATGGTAGATGTGTACGAATGAGAACCTAACGGCTTTTATAAAGAACATATGAGTCTATCAATGATGTTCCTCATCATGAGGTCAAGACCGTCGTACATACTAATCTGTGAATATATAAATATGCAGTGCTAGACTTAAAAGTTTAGGCATATTATAGTGTTTTGAGTATAATTTTCCAAGAATTTCTTAGTAAATTCAAAAAATTTCAAATTAACATACTCAAACACCATATGATTCCCTCATAATTTGAGGGAGAGTATTAAAATGTTCCTGTTAGATATTGTGTAACATTTTGTCCTCGAACGTTTAAACAAGTGATATCCAAAATATCAAGGGATTAATATTTTGGATATGGGGAGAAAATGTGATTAAACTATGATTAAAATGAACCTAACTTGTACTGAAATGTGATCATATAAAATGGACTCAATGCACTCTAACGAATATAAGCATGTATTACGATTACGATGCACATGTTAAGGGGGAGCTTTTAGTGATGATGAAAAACTCTCAAAGTGTAAATCTTTTGATATTTATATCAAACACTTTGATTGAACTTTTCAATGATTTTGGAAGGATTATGATGGAAAAGACCAACCATGTACTTAAATTTATGAAGTTATAAGGTGGTTAGGCATAGGTATTCAAATCTCATGATCCAGCCAGAACCGGAGGGATCTACCCAGGGATATCTACTAGATAGTGTAAAAGTCCTTAGGTATGATACAAAAGGAGAAAAAGTGAGAATCAGGAATAATGCCCACTGAGATGAAGCTAACACTGGAATAAACCCAACAAGGTGTTAGTTATGAAGTCTCGGTAAGCATTGAAGGGGTTGAAGAATGAAAAAGAAATATAAGGATAAAGGGTGAAAAGAAAGAAGCCCTCTATACACTTAGGCAGAAACCGGGTAAATACATAATCTATCGGAAACACTAAGTTGTTGTCTGACATTGAAGACAGTCATGGACCCAGTGACGCTATACACAACCCTCCCCAGCCTCTCAAGGTCTCTCAACAGACTCTTGTTTCATTTCTCATGGGGATTACATGCATTTCTATCAGCTTTCTCATTCTGAGTTAGTTGATATCGAAAAGGTGGCAGTCTGCTCCAGCCCCCAATCACTAAAAAATGAAGTGCACTATTGAGTGTAAAGCCAAAAGAGATCATCCATAAATCTCATTAGGACACTTGTCAAATTATGCTTGCTAAGTCACACAATGTGTATAACAAGATATATATTAAGAGTCCTACGCATTATCCTTGTGATTTTGCCAAAACATCCGAGTAATATCATTCGCAATGAAGATGAAAATCCTGCTTGAGCCAACATCAAACAAGCTCTCGGTAGGTGACTTGTGCGATTCTTATGAATCAAACTTATGAATAACTGGAAAGCAACAATTGTGCGATTCTATATGAATCAAACTTGTTCCAGGTTATGGATCTACGATTGATGAATTTTGAAATGCTAAAACTCTCGATGTGTCACAAAACCACTTTAGCAAGTAACACATTGATTGATTTTCAAATCAAGTTTTCTATTTAATCGGTGAGACAGTACTCACTAGTTCACTCTTATCGTGTTGTCTACTTTGAGACGTTCTGATAAAGAGAACATCCTGAGTATGATGAATCTATTACATATGTGTTAGAAAGATTCAATACTACAGCTGGAAATATTGTCAAGAAGATTCTTCTTAAATTGAATATATCTGATAACATGTCGATCCTCATAGATTCGAAGGTTACTCCAACCAAACACGGGTGAATGATAAATCCATATTCATCCCCCTACTTTATTGCTAATTGTTTTATTTCAGGAATATATAAAGATGGTCATGGAGGTACCTGGTTCCAGCTGACTCATAGATCCATAGCCGCATGCTCATACTCGACCGACAGTTATAAAGATACCATGAAAGCTCAAGTACATGTTTCAAGACTTCCGCTACTCTGATACCGCACGTCTTTCTTGTAGTGACGAAGTATTAAAGTCAAAGAATTTTAAAGAAGTATTTGTCACTCTGATATCGAACGTCTTTCTTAAAGTGACGAAGTGTTAAAGTTAAAGAATATCAAGAAAGATGGTTACACTCGCTTTCAAACATCAAGAATAATATGAGCATGTCGGTCCAAAAGTCACAAGTTCACAAGATGGCAAAGTTTACAAGATGGCGAAACGAGATTATGCTTGGTTGATGATCTCAAGATGCTCAAGATCACATATTCATGTCAAGTCCAAGCTAAAGAAACAAGCTCAAGCCTAAAGTCTATGATCACTACACCATATTCACAAGAAAAAGAAAAGAAAATGAAGTCTGCGAGCACAAGAATAAAGAATCAGCATAGTATGCTAGGTTTAAGTTTTTGTAACATGAAGTGACCTCCCTTAGGGGGAGATTGTTAGGAATACAAAATTCCTAGAAAAGTCTCGGTCACTTCATAGATATCGGTAGATAGCTCGTATAGCAATATTTGGAAACTTAGTGGGCTAGTTAGTCCAAGGCCCATGGAAAGCCCATGCAAGCCAAGGCCCAACCGGTCACTTACTAAGTATAAATACCCTCTCCACACATGGAGAGGGTGTTGGTTCTCTTTGTAATTTACACATAGTTCAATCAACCTTCTTATTTTCCTTTTTCCTTTCTCTCTCTACTTTCTCTCTCTAGTTCATCTTTTGTGTGAAATGAGTTTTCTTCAAATCATGTAAGACAAAATAAGATTAACCATAAGTGGAAACAATCTTTCCAAATCTAGAAAATCTTTTCTTATTGGTGATAAGAAATATTTTGTTCTAGAAGAATCTAATAAACTAGTTTTAATAAGTACAAAATAATATTTTGTATAGATTTGGGGTTAATCATAAAATGACAAATAGTTGTCCCAGCGCCACCAACGGATCCACCAAATACATAGGACGGATCCAGCAATAGGTGGATCCGTGGGTCGCACGGCATAGCTGTTTGGGACAACATTTGAATTTCAAATGTTTTCCTATAAATAGCAACCTTAAGTCTTCATTTTAAATAACTATTGACAATATTTTTCACTATACATCTTTTATCTTTCTATATTCTTTGATCATTTTACTTGTACATAATCCTTATAAGGATCAACTCATTTCACTTTTTAGTGAAGAACACTCAAGAAGACGTCAAGCTTTAAGTGTTATTAGTTTAGTTTGTGTCATCTCGATTGGTGATAATCATTCATTTGTATTATCTTGTGATCGTGTGTTGTGTGTATCATATGTGTATGATAGGTTAGTATTTAGGCCTCAAAATACATAGTGTGTTAGATTGGTTCTATCTCGAAGTAGAACTCGGTATTTAGCTTAGTACCGGAAAAAGTATAAGCGACGTGTACGGTTTTCTCCGCCTAAAGGGAGCTTGTTGACATAGTGAAGATAACTCTCAAGTTGGGTACTTGGGGAGTGGAGTAGGGCGAAGAGGAGCTTCGTAGCCGAACCACTATAAATCATTGTGTCATCGGTTTGATCTTTCTTATCTTTACTTGTTCATATTTCGTAGATTACTTATTTACTTATTGCATCGCTATCATATACACTTGTGTATATCTCTTGAGTTCACATAAGTCGATAATCTAAGTTTTAATTTTAAAAACGGTAAAAACTATTCAACCCCCCTTCTAGTTTCCACAGTTCGGATTCCTTAGGCAAAGATTTGGACAATGGACTACTAGTATATAAATAGCCGTCAAGCGATAAGTTAGTAAAGCCTCAATGAGATAGGATTCGATATGATCACCAACATTGTCTACTAGATAGATTATAAACAACTGTGAATGCTTTATGCGGGTGTGGTTAACTGTGACAAGATTAATTGAAAAACACATTTAGAGTTTAGGAAGAAGACCCGCCTAAACTTAGGAATGATATATCACCAACGAAGGTAAAACAATCATTGCACTCATAAACAATACCTACGTTTTATTAGATTAAAACTGGCTAATACGTTTTCCTTACATTAGGCTCGACCGCTTCTTTATCTTTTGTTTATCAACTTGTGTGTGTTAATTGTCATCATTTAGTTTAGGTAAACCCAAACTCGTGTTAGTCTCTCAATCTGAAACCCCCCCCTTTTGCATTAGTTTAGGTTTAGATAGATTTAACTAGAATAAATTAGGACTAACATAGATAACTAAAATACCGATAGATTTAAGTATTAACGCTCGCTCTTAGTGATCGACATCCTACTTACCAACGAACCTACAACTGATCGGGTACACTGCTCGTAAGTGTTTGTTAATAGGTAAAGTCGGCAAAATATACATAATAAAACTTGAATAATAAATTAGCTACACACAACGACACATCAAAACCAAACATGTATAACTTCCACAATCCGTCAAATATTCGCGGTTTTTCATCACAACAAAATACGAACCAACCTATGTCTCCAATTAATCCGTTTAATATTGATGATATACCAGTGTACATACCTGGATTTTCTTCGTCTATACCTACCGTTCGTGAGGACTCTTCCGTCGAAGAAGTCATGACCCTAACGAAGAAGCCGGCAAAAAGACGCAATAAGAGGACGGTTCAAAATGACGAGGAAGTCTGGTGCATTCCATAGACCATTGAAGAAGAAATTGCATTGTGCAAAGGTTAGGTTCATATATCCGAATATAGCGTCGTTGGTAATATGAGGAGGGAGGCTGGTTTTTGGATTGAGGTTTTAGCATATGTTGAGGGCAAAATGAAGGTAACCGGACGTCGAACCTACAATTCATTAAATGGGAAATGGAATACTTTGCGTCCTAAAGTGGCCCAATTTTGTGGAGTGTACAGTAACATCGTTCGAAGAGCGATGGGTGGAGTCGGAGACGAGGATTACACCCTAAAGACACTTGTGGAATAACAAAGCGCAATATGAAGTACCTTTTACACGTCTTCTTGCAGCGGCTGAATTAAAAGATTTTCATATATGGAAGGAAGTGGAAATTCCAAACTTTGAAGCGAAGAGATAGAGAAGTACAAGCGATACAAGTCATCGGGGTCTGGTTCGTTCAACACATCGCAGTCCGTGGAGGATAGTTTTAATGAGTGTGGAGGCTGGAGACGACGAGTAAGAGGAGGTGCCACAAGTTTAATGACCAATGGGCAGGTTAAAACGAAGAAGAAAGCGGCGACATTCATCGACATCGTAATCATCTTGCAATGAGAAAGTGTTGGCTAGGTTGATGGTCTCTGAATATGCAAGTTTATACGACCCAGATGTGACAGTGAAGAAACAAGAGCGCGTTGCTTTTTTGGAGATTAGAATACAAGATCTCGAATTAAAGCAACAATAGTTGGCAAGGCGAGAATATAAACAACGTTAAAAAGACGAAATGTTTTGTATAGGGCTACTGATTCACTTGACTGGAGCACCACCTCGATAGGTGATGGAGGATGAAATGGAGCGTATCAAGACGAGGTGAAATTTACATATTTGTTCTACGTTTTTTATGAGGTTACTATATCCTCGTACAATATATTTATACATATCCACCCCCCCCCCCCACATTAATATTTTATGTTTTGCACTCCGACATCCTATTTAGTTCTGTTGTGACACTTGTCAGTATTTAGTAGGAGTATATATAGGAACAACTAGTAGGAGGATATATCATTTCCATATTTTTAATGAAAGATCAGGTTGTTATAAATTGTGAATAAACAGGTTCTAAGAAAAACTTGGTGACACATCCAACACTGCTGCGTTCCTAAGTTTTATTTTTGAAAGAAGAGGAAAGAAGTGAGAAAAAATAAAATAAATTCGTGTTCCAAAGTTTTTTTTGGAGAGAAGAGAAAATAAAAGAAGAGTAAATTTGGCTAAATTTCTCTCTAAAACTTTCTTCCAAAAAATAGAATGATTTGGAGAGAAGTTATATTTGAAAGTTTTTAATAAATATAATTACTTAAAGATTTAAGTTCATTTCGATACGAAACTTAGCTTGGATATCGGGGGACTCATCCTCACCCTCCATCTCCATATCATCCGACGAAGGAAATTAAATCCTTAATTTACACTGCAGGGGTATCTTGGTTATTTTAGTCCATTATATAAATATTTTTTTCTTTAACAAACACTCATTCAACACACACACATAAAGCGTGTTTTTTATCTCTACCAACAACATATCAATCACCACCAGGAACAAATTCATTAGATCTACTCCTAACATCTAATCATCACGAGCATCAATATGAGCATCACAGCATGAACATCTAATCGATCGATTTCAACTCGATTATTCTATTCTTCAGTTGTTTACATCAGGTTAGATTTATCGATCAATTATGTTCTTATTTTAGCTTATTTTATTGTGAATAGCTTTATTAATTTATTATCAATTCAGAAATTATAAGCTTATTATTTAGTTATTTTGATGAATCTCTTAATATTTGTTATTAGTGATAAGTAATTTTTAAGGTCCCTTTAGGTGATTTGTTTATGTATTATCATCATTTGAATTTATGTTGTTGAATTATAAGCTAGCTTGTTAGCTTATTTTGATGAATTATTAGCTTATTTTATGTTGCTAGTGTTAATAAGCTTTATTATTAGCTATTTTTTATGTTATGAATAAGCTCTATTAGAATAATTTGTTGATATAAACTGAATTAAGATGTATTTAGCTTATCAGTTAGCAATAAGCAGTTTTAAGTAGCTTTTGGTTAACGTGTTTGATATATCATATATGATACTTTTCATACGTATATCATATATGATATTGCTTTGTCATATGTATATGGCATGTGATTATCATATATGATATTCATTTTCAATAAATCCCCCTGATTTATTTATTACATATATGATATTTTCATAACGTATATCATATTATGATATCATACTATGATATGCTTTTTCCATAGTATATGGCTGTGATTATCATATTAGATATTTTTTTTCTCCAAAAAAACAGTTTATTATTCTTTTGTATATTTAATTTTATATTTTCTAGATATTGAAGAATTTGAATGCTTGTTCATTATGTGAGTGTTCATCAAAACAAGAAGAGGTGCCATAAGAGGTTTGAAGATCAAATACAAGTCGCGGTTCAACATTAGTTGTTGTTCAGGAGAAATTGTTGTTTAACAAATGTATCACTTTTATGTTTGATTGTTATATGACAAGTGATATTATTTATTTTTTTCACTGAATTTGTTGTTTTTGACTTACATGGAATGTGTATCTATTTTATATCTTATGTGATAGTCTCAGGAAATTCATATATGATTTTACATTTGAATGATATATGTGAATTTTGTATTATACAATTTGGTAACTAAGTATATATGTGATTTCTTTCATAAATCACATATGGATTTAACTTGTATCACTGAATTTTCAACTTTCATACTTGATGTTTAAACAACTGATAACATGTGATCCCGGTTCTAATGCTTATTTTACGAGTGATATGAAGTGTGCACTAGAACTTAAACAAAAATAGACTATTTGTATTCAAATTCAATATCAGCAAGACATTTTGTATAGTTCAGATGGTTTACAAAAATTGTCTATAGATATTAAAGGAGATCCCATTTTTTTCGTGTGGTCTTTACAATCCCCACACTTCGTTTTGGCAATCTCTTCTGTTGTAGATTTCCATATGCATCATTAAGAAAACCTCACACTCCGTTGCATTGTCTTTTTGTAGCTCACTTTGGTCTGATGATTGTTGTTTCTTAATGTTCACTTCTCTGGCCTTGAAAACAGCTTTCTCTACACAAATAAAAAGATTTGATTTTGTTTTCAGACACATTATCATATATGATATATTATAGTGTTACAGAAGTAGACTTTCATGTCAGATTATCAGAAATGATATTATACCACAAAACTAACTTTTTAAATTACTCATAGGAGTTCACAGGAGTTTTTGTATTTTATTTTCAAGCACATTATCCATATATGATTTATTATTAGTGTACAGGAAGTTGACTTTCAAGCAGATTATCAATATCATTATATTATACAAAAACAAAAACAAAAAAACCAATAACTTTTATTACTTCCTAGAAGATCAAAACTGCTTGTATTTTATTTTCAAGCACATCTATCATATATGTTTATTATTGAAAACCTAACTTTTGTCATGTATGATACATCAATACGTTTTTACATTTGTTTAGGCAACTTTTATTTTTGATTTTTCAACTAAACATGTCACATTAAATCTGTTTATCATAGAATTAGATCTTCTGCTTTTGCCTCATGCTTAGCCTACACCTTCAGCAAAAGCTTATTCGTGCTTTTACTTATTCAAACTAACTTCTAGTCCATTATTTCGTCTCTAAAATCACAATATCATCAACAAATTCTTTTTAAATAGTGAAAACTTAACTTCTAATCACTTATTTTCTTCATTAAAGTCTTAATAACATCAACATACTTTATCTAAAACTTACTTATCATCTAACATCAGAATAACATCAAAATATCATCATTATTAACTATATAAACATAATAAATTGAAAAAAAAATCACAATATGTTCATCAAAAACTCTAGAAACATTAAAATATGTAGATGAAGTGTTTTATACCTGAATTAGTGATTTTAAGCTTGTATTTCATCAGCTTTTTACTCGAATCTTCAGCTTTAAGCTTAATCGTTAAGATTTGTTCTTCAACAACATCATCGACATCTTTTTCTTTCATTTTTAATGCGATTCGTGGATGATTTTTGATTTGTGTATGTGTTTTAGTGTGTGTATTTTTGGATCGGTGTAAAAGTATGTGTTTTTAGTGTGTGTGTGTTTGATGAGAGAGAAAGAGAATAATATCTAGATCTAGATGAGATGAATTGGGTGGTAGGTGTGTGAGAGAAAATGACATAAATACCTCCGCACCTTTTTTTTTAATTAAATTATTTTTTTCATCATAGCATTTGATCTATTTTTGATGAAAGGGCTGAGATTTGTTCCCTTATGTATCCAAAAAAGATAAGGATATCTAATTAACTCCCTAATTACTTATATGACCATATATTTTTATATATATTAAAAGTATATTTGTAAAAATCATTTCATATCCTTTCTTTTTTTTTTTTTCCCCCCTTAACGATAAACTTAAATTTTCATTCATTTCTGTTCTATCATTAACTCTTCTCTTCTCTTCTTTTATTTCAAAACTTAAAACAGAGCGTAAAATAAATTAGGTCTAGTGTAAATGACGTTTTTTATTTTTTTATTAGAACGGCGTGTAACATGGCATATTGTCTAGTTTCGTCAAAAGTTCAATATAGACCCAATATTTGTCATAGACCCAATGAACCAATCCTAGCCACTCATTTTTTCATCAAAAATAAAAAAAACCAATTTTCACATTTTAAAAAATTAAATATCTCACACACTGTTAATCGTTACGCAAAACAAAACATATCATCGCGACGAGAATTAAATTATCTTTCTATAGAGGGGCGACACTATGTACTTTCGACGAACTTTTTTTTTATGATTTTATGAAGTCATATACGATTTTATGAAATCATATATGATTTTTGAAATCATATATGATTCGTTATACGAATCATTTATGATTCGATATGATAGATTTCATGACGAATCATATATGATTCGTATGACGAATCATATATGATTTTCGCAATTCGTGACTGAAACAAAATTGAAAAAAAGTTCGTCGGAATCACAAATCATATATGATTTTATGAAATCATATATGATTTTATGAAATCATATATGATTTTATGAAATCATATATGATTCGTTATACAGATATATATGATTTTCGCAATTCGTGTAGAAACAATATTGAAAAAAAAGTTCGTTAGAATCACAAATCATATATGATTTTATGAAATCATATATGATTCGTTATACGAATCATATATGATTCGTTATACGATCATATATGATTCGTATAACGAATCATATATGATTTCATAAAATCATATATGATTTGTGATTCTAACGAACTTTTTTTCAATTTTGTTTCAGTCACGAATTGCGAAAATCATATATGATTCGTATAACGAATCATATATGATTTCATAAAATCATATATGATTTCATAAATCATATATGATTTCATAAAATCATATATGATTTTTGATTCCGACGAACTTTTTTCAATTTTGTTTCAGTCACGAATTGCGAAAATCATATATGATTCGTCATACGAATCATATATGATTCGTCATGATTCGTCATACGAATCATATATGATTCGTATAACGAATCATATATGATTTCATAAAATCATATATGATTTCATAAAATCGTATATGACTTCATAAAATCAATAAAAAAAAGTTACGTCGAATAGTACATAGTGTCGCCCCTCTATAGAGAGAAAGATAATTTAATTCCCGGTCGCGATGATATGTTTTGTTTTGCGTAACGATTAACAGTGTGTGAGATATTTAATTTTTTTTTTAAATGTGAAAATTTGGTTTTTTTATTTTTGATGAAAAAATGAGTGGCTAGGATTGGTTCATTGGGTCTATGACAAATATTGGGTCTATATTGAACTTTTGACGAAACTAGACAATATGCCATGTTACACGCCGTTCTAATAAAAAAATAAAAAACGTCATGTTACACTAGACATAATTTCTTTACGCTCTGTTTTTAAGTTTTTGAAATAAAAGAAGAGAAGAGAAGAGTTAAAGATGAACAGAAATGAATGAAATTTATGTTTATAAGTTAAGAGAAAAAGAAAGTGATATGTAATGATTTTACAATTATACTTTTAATTATATATAAAAATATAAGGTCATTTAAGTAATGAGGGGAGTTATTTTAGATATCCTTTCTTTTTTGGATACGAGGGAACCAAATCTCAGCCCTTCATCTAAAATAGATCAAAGGCTATGATTAAAAAAATATTTTAATTAAAAAAAAAAAGGGCGGAGGGGTATTTATGTCATTTTCTCTCACACACCTACCATCCTCAATTCATCTCATCGAGATCTAGATATTATTCTCTTTCTCTTTCATCAAACATACACACACTAAAAACACATACTTTTACATCGATTCAAAAATACACACACTAAAACACATACACAAATCTTAAATCATACGAAATCGCATTAAATTGAAAGAAAAAGATAGTCGATGATGTTGTTGAAAGACAAATCTTAACGATTAAGCTTAATAGCTGAAGATTCGGAGTAAACAAAGTGATGATAATACATGATTAAAATCATTAATTCAGGTATAAAACACTTCATCTACATATTTTAATGTTTCTAGAGTTTTTGATGAACATATTGTGATTTTTTTTTCAATTTATTGTGTTTATATAGTTAATAATGATGATATTTTGATGTTATTCTGATGTTAGATGATAAGTAAGTTTTAGATATAGTATGTTGATGTTATTAAGACTTTAATGAAGAAAATAAGTGATTAGAAGTTAAGTTTTCACAATTTAAAAAGAATTTGTTGATGATATTGTGATTTTAGAGAAGAAATAATGGACTAGAATTTAGTTTGAATATAGTAAAAATATGGGGGGGGCCACGAATAAGCTTTGCGAGGTGTAGGCTAAGCATGAGCAAAGCCCCAAGACTTTATTCTATGTTATACAGATTAATTTGCACAGGTTAGTGAAAAATAATATGTGTAAGTTTGCATAAAACAAGTGTAAAAAAAACGTATGTGATGTATCATACATGACATAAGTTAGGTTTTCAATAATATATCATATATGATAATGTGCTTGAAAATAAAATACAAGCAGTTTTTGATCTTCTAGTGAGTAATTAAAAGTTAGTTTTGTGTATAATATAATATATGATAATCTGCTTGAAAGTCAACTTCTGTAACACTATAATATATCATATATGATAATGTGCTTGAAAATTAATTTACAAGAAAACTCTGTGTGATCTCCTTGTGAGTAATTATAAGTTAGTTTTTGTGTATTAATATATTATATGATAATCTGCTTGGATAGTCTACTTCTGTAACCTATAACATTTATCATATATGTTGAATATGACTGAAAACAAATCAAAAATATTTTTATTTGTGTAGAGTAATATACTGTTTTCAATGGCCAGAGAAGTGAAAATTAAGAAACTAAAATCATCGTCCAAAGATGAGTACAAAAGACAATGCAACGGAGTGTGAGGTTTCCTTAATGATGCATATGGAAATCTACAACAGAGAGATTGCCAAGAACGAAGTGTGGGGTTTGTAAAGACGCACACGAAAAAAATGGGATCTCCATTTATTTTCTATAGACGGTTTTGTAAAAACAATCTGAAATAGTACAATGTCTTGCGATTTGATTTGAAATATTATGGTCTATTTTGTTTAAGTTCTATGCACGCATCATACTCACTGTAAAAAATGGCATTAGAACGGGGATCACATGTTTTCGTTGTTTAAACATCAAGTATGTTAGTTGATAAATCAGGGTTGATCATGTTAAAATCATATGTGATTTATGAAAGAACATCACATTGATACTTTGTACCAAATTGTAAAATCTAAATATCACATTATTTTCATTCAAATGTAAAAATCATATATGATTTCCTAGACTATCACATTGATTATATTAATAGATTACACATTCATGTAAGATCAAAAACAACAAATATTCAAGTGGAAAAAAAGAATTATATCACTTGTTCATATAAAATCTAAACATAAAAGGGGTACATTTTAAACAAACATTTCTTCTGAACAACAAAACTTAATGTTGAACCTCGACTTGTATTTTTGATCTTCAACCTCTTTAAGGCACTTTCTTGTTGTGATGAAAACACTTTCCACATAATGACAAAGCCATTCATGTTCTTCAAATTCTGAAATTATAAAATGAATACAAAGAATAAATAAAACTGTTTTTTGGGAAATAAAATATCATTATTATTATGATTATCACTTCATGCCATATACATATGACAAAGCAAATCATATATGATATCATATATGATATACGTATGAAAAGTATCATATATGAATAATAAAACTGATTTTTTGAAAAAATGAAATATCATATATTGATAATCACATGCCATTTCACATATGACAAAGCAATGGCATATTTGATATTCATGTTGGATATACGTATGAAAAGTATCATTATATGATTTATAAACATCGTTTAAACCATAAGATACTTAAAACTGATTATTGCTAACTGATAAGCTAAATACATCTTAATTCAGTTTATATCAACAAATTATTCTAATAGAGCTTATTCAGAACATAAAAAATAGCTAATAATAAAGCTTATTAACACTAGCAACATAAAATAAACTAATAATTCATCAAAATAAGCTAACAAGCTAGCTTATAATTCAACAACATAAATTCAAATGATGATAATACATAAACTTATTCACATAAAGGACCTAAATAAATTAGCTTATCACTAATAACAAATAATTAAGAGATTCGATCAAAATAAGCTAAATAATAAGCTTATAAATTCGGATGATAATAAATTAATAAGCTTATTCACATAAAATAAGCTAAAATAAGAACATATTTGATCTGATAAATCTAACCTGATGTTAATCAACTGAAGAATGAGATAATCGATTGAAGATCGATCGATTAGATGTTCGTGATGTGATGCTCAATATTGATGCTCGTGATGATTAGATGTTAGGAGTAGATCTAATGAATTTGTTCCTGGTGGTGATTGATATGTTGTTGGTAGAGATAAAAAACACGCTTTATGTGTGTGTGTTGAATGAGTGTTTGTTAAAGAAAAAAATATTTATATAATGGACTAAAATAACCAAGATACCCCTGCAGTGTAATTAAGGATTTAATTTCCTTCGTCGGATGTTCATGTGAGAATGGCGGGTGGAGGATGGAGTACCCAGATATCAAAGCTAAGTTTCGTATCCAAATGAACTTAAATCTTTAAGTAATTATATTTATTAAAAACTTTAAAATATAACTTCTCTCCCATTCTATTTTTTGGAAGAAAGTTTTGGAGAGAAATTTAGCCAAATTTACTCTTCTCTTATTTTCTCTTCTCTCCAAAAAAAACTTTGGAACACGAATTTATTTTATTTTTTCTCACTTCTTTCCTCTTCTTTTAAAATTAATAACTTAGGAAAGCTAGCAGTGTTGGAATGTGTCACCAAGTTTTTCTTTAGAACTGTTTATCACAATTTATAACACCATGAGCTTCTCATTAAAAATATGGAAATGATATTTCATCCTTACTAGTTGTTCTATTATCTACACCTACTAAATACTGACAAGTGTCCACAAATGACTATATAGATGCGGAGAAAGAAAAAAAATAAAAAAAAAAAAAAAAATAAAACATAAATATATTATTGTGGGGGGGGAGGGTTTGGTGGATATGTATAAAATATTGTACGAGATATAGTAATCCTCATCACAAAAACGTAAACAAATATGATAAATTTCACCTCGTCTTGATCACCCGTTTCATCTCCATCATCCTTTCGAGGTGTGCTCCAGTCAAGTGATCAGTAGCCTGCATATAAAACATTTCGTCTTTTTAACGTTGTTTATATTCTCGCCTTGCCAACTATTATTGCTTTAATTCGAGATCTTGTCTTCTAATCTCCAAAAAAGCAACGCGCTCTTGTTTCTTTACTGTCACATCTGGGTCGTATAAACTTGCATAATTCAGAGACCATCAACCTAGCCAACACTTTCTCATTGCAAGATGATTACGATGTCGATGATGTCGCCGCTTTCGTCTTCGTTTTATCCTGCCCATTGGTCATTAAACTTCTGGCACCTCCTCTTACTCATCGTCTCCAGCCTCCACATTCAGATTAAAACTATCCTCCACGGACTGCGATGTGTTGAACGAACCAGACCCCGATGACTTGTATCGCTTGTACTTCTCTATCTCTTCGCTTCAAAGTTTAGAATTTCTACTTCCTTCCATATATGAAAATCTTTTAATTCAGCCGATGCAAGAAGACGTGTAAAAGGTACTTCATATTGCGCTTGTTATTCCACAAGTGTCTTTAGGTGTAGCATCGTCTCGACTCACACCAACTAGCTCTTCGAATGACGGTTACTGTAACTCCTAAAATTGGGCCGACTTTTTAGGACGCAAAGTATTCCATTTCCCATTTAACGAATTGTAGGTTCGACGTCCGGTTACCTTCATTTTGCCCTCAACATATGCTAAAACCTCAATCCAAAAACCAGCCTCCCTCCTCATATTACCAACGACGCTATATTCGGATACATGAACCTAACCTTTGCACAATGCAATTTCTTCTTCAATGGTCTATGGAATGCACCAGACTTCCTCGTCATTTGATCGATCCTCATTATTGCGTATTTTTGCCTTGGCTCTTCGTTAGGGTCAGACTCTTCGACAGAAGAGTCCTCACGAACGGTAGGTATAGACGAAGAAAATCCAGGTATGTACACTGGTATATCATCAATATTAAACGGATTAATTGGAGACATGGGTTGGTTCGTATTTTGTTGTGATGAAAAACCGCGAATATTTGACGGATTGTGGAAGTTATACATGTTTGGTTTTGATGTGTCGTTGTGTGTAGCTAATTTATTATTCAAGTTTTATTATGTATATTTTGCCAACTTTACCTAATAACAAAACATTGACGAGCAGTGTACCGATCAGTTGTTGGTTCGTTGGTAGGTGGATGTACGATCACTAGAAGACGAGCGTTAATACTTAAATCTATCGGTATTTAGTTATCTATGTTAGTCCTAATTTATTCTAGTTAAATCTATCTAAACCTAAACTAATGCAAAAGGGGGGTTTTCAGATTGAGAGAGACTAACACGAGTTTGGGTTTACCTAATCTAAATGATGACAATTAACACACACAAGTTGATAAACAAAAGATAAAGAAGCGGTCAAGCCTAATGTAAGGAAAACGTATTAGCCAGTTTAATCTAATAAAACGCAGGTATTGTTTATGAGTGCAATGATTGTTTTACTTCGTTGGTGATATATCATTCCTAAGTTTAGGCGGGTATTCTTCCTAAACTCTAAATGTGTTTTTCAATTAAACTTGTCACAATTAACCACACCCGCATAAAGCATTCACAGTTGTTTATAATCTATCTAGGAGACAATGTTGGTGATCATATCGAATCCTATCTCATTGAGGCTTTACTAACTTATCGCTTGACGGCTATTTATATACTAGTAGTCCATTGTCCAAATCTTTGCCTAAGGAATCCGAACTGTGGAAACTAGAAGGGGGGTTGAATAGTTTTTACCGTTTTAAATTAAAACTTAGATTATCGACTTATGTGAACTCAAGAGATATACACAAGTGTATATGATAGCGATGCAATAAGTAAATAAGTAATCTACGAAATATGAACAAGTAAAGATAAGAAAGATCAAACCGATGACAAGGCCAGATGAGTGAACCATTTTCAATGGATTCAAGAATCATTCTTCCATGTTGTCTATTTATCATGTACAGCCCCATTCTGCTTTTTCAAGAATCGTACATATCCTTTTCCAACATAGGTGGACGATTGTCAGCACCCGAAAGAATCGCTTTGTCAGCAAGAGTCGTCATTGAGAAATTTATGTGTTAATAGATTACTGTTTGATCGAACGGTGGTAGAAAGAAATTGTGTTTGATTAAGTTGTCTTTTAAGTGTTTTAATTCTTGAAACTACACGGGATTTTACAATTCTTGACAAAACCGGGAAAAACAAGTTAATGTTTCACGGGATTTTACAAGTCAAAGAGATAAACCGTATAATTTGGAAATTTGAGTTGTTCGGTTCAGTTGTTCGGTTTCAACTAGAGTCAGTTGTTCGGTTCAGTTGTTCGGTTCCAACTAAAGTCAGTTGTTCGGTTTCAACTAAAGTCAGTTGTTCGGTTTCAACTATAATAAGTTGTTCGGTTTGTACAACTAGTGTTACTAAACCTATAGGAACAAGAAAAATGAGAACTTTAAGGTTTTTAAGCCAAAAAATTTAAAATCAAAATTTTGTTCTTTCTAAAGTTTTCGAACACAAATATGACCAAAAATGATATTTTTCTAGATTCAAAGCTTGTACATCTATATCCCAAAGTTACTAGATCAAATTTACCAAGGTAAATGATCTTTTAGTGTACACAATAGCTTCGAAAACAAGAAAACAAAATAAAGATAGAGGACGATTTTTTGCAAGAACACACGAACAAAAAATAAACACAAAAACTAAATACACCACTCCATGACTCTTGATACCAATTGAAGAATATTAGTAATCTTTAACAACAAGAACTAGAGAGAGAAAGTAGGAAGGAAAGATGTATTTTCTAGTGAGAGAAAGTAAGAGAAAGAAAATGCATTACTATGTGAAAAATACAATCAACCAACCACCTCTCCAAGGCATGGAGAGGTGTTTATATACTTACAATGGATCGTGGGCTTGGGCCTTCATGGGTTTATCCATGGGCTTTTAGCTAACTAACTATGTAAGTTTCCAAAAATTACTTAACGAGCTAACGACTGTTATCTATGGAAGTGACCGACACTTTCGTGTTCCTAACAATCTCCCCCTAAGGGAGGTCACTCCATTTTACAAAATTTAAACCTAGCATACTATGCTTTATCTTTAGTCTTGAGCTCGTTTAACTTCAATCATTAACTTGTGATTTGATGTAGTGATCATTGACTTTAGGTTTGAGCTTGTTTCCTTATCTTGACTTGAATGTGATCTTGAACACCTTGAGATCATCAACCAAGTATAATCTCGTTTCGCCATCTTGTAAACATTGCCATCTTGTGAACTTGTGACTTCTGGACCGACATGCTCATACCTTTCTTGATTTGTTGACTTGAAAAGCTTTAATGTTGCATCTTTCTTGAAATTCTTTAACTTTAACACTTCGTCACTTCGAGAAAGACGTTCGGTATCAGAGTGACGGAAACTTCTTTGAAATTCTTTGACTTTAATACTTCGTCACTTCAAGAAAGACGTACGGTATCAGAGTAGCGAAAGTCTTGAAACATGTACTTGAGCTTTCATGGTATCTTTATAAATGTCGGTCGAGTATGAGCATGCGGCTATGAATATGTGAGCCAGCTAGAACCAGGTACCTCCATGACCATCTTTATATATTCCTGAAATAAAACAGTTAGCAATAAAGCGGGAGGACGAATATGGCTTTGTCATTCGCCCGTGTTTGGTTGGAGTAACCTTCGAATCCATGAGGATCGACTTATGATTAGATAGATTAAATTTTAGAAGAATCTTCTTAACATGATTTCCGGCTGTAGTATTGAATCTCTCTAACACGTATGTATTAGATTCATCGTACTCAGCATGTTCTCATTATTAGAACGTCTCAAAGCAGACAACACGATAAGAGTAAACTAGTAAGTTACTGTCTTACCGATTAAATAGAAAAATTGATTTGAAAATCAATCGACGTATCACTTGCTAAAGTGGTTTTGTACACATCGAGAGTTTTAAGCAACTCAAAATTCATTAATCGTCGATCCATAACCTGGAACAAGTTTGATTCATAAAGAATCGCACCATTGTTGCTTTCTAGTTGCTTTGATGAATCCTATAAGTTCTGTGATGGCACACTCTCACATGTTCGAATGGTTCTTCATGATATTGCTTCCAGCTTAGAGATGGATTACTTGCCAAAAAGCAGATGGAGTAAATTAGACAAGAAAATGTCTCACATCATGATTAAGGCGATCGATCAACAGCTCTTTGAAAGGAGGTTAATGAGGAACTTGGAGAAGTTTGTTGGTGGGAGAGACTACGAGACTAACCTCAGGCTGCTTGAACGGACAATATGACTTTGTCATATCTTGTCCTACTCTATTTCAGGTCAATTTCTCGTAATTACTAATTTGTGAATATGTAAATAAGTAGTGTAAGACTAGAATTAGGCTTATATAGTGTTTGAGTGCGAATTTTCAAAAATTTCTTGGTAAATTCAAATTTTTTTAAATTAACACACTCAAATACCATATAATTCCCTCATAATTTGAGGGGGGGGCATTAAAATGTTCCTAAGGCTTGTTAATAATTGGAACATTTTTTCCCTAAAAGCATTAATATTTGAATCAATTGATATCCAAAATATCAAGAGATTTGACATTTTTGATAAGGGAGAAAATGTGATTAAAATATATAGCTAAAGATGTGAATTTAAGGACACAAGTGCTAGCAGTATACCCTTTCATGTGCTAACTAATGAATATCGATGCACATGTTGAGGGGGAGCATTACAAATAGTTTTAAGGCTGTAAATGATACCAAAAGACCGACCATGTATTTAATTATTTGGAGTTATAAGGTGGTTAGGTATAGGTATTCATTCCCATGATCCAGCCAGAACCAGAGGGATCTACCCAGGGACATTTCATTAGTTAGAATAGAAAGTCCTTTGGTATGATAAAAAGGAGAAAAAGTGAGAAAAGGGAATAGTGCTGACTGAGATAGAGCTAGTACTGGAACAAACCCAACAAGGTACTAGTCATGAAGTCTCAGTAATCACTGAAGGGGTTGAAGAATGAAAAAGAAAAGTTAAGATAAAGGGTGAAAAGAAAGAAGCCCTCCTTACACTTAGGCAGAAACCGGGTCAATACATAAACTGTTAAAAACACTAAGCTGTTGTCTGGTATTGAAGACAGTCGTCATGGACCCAGTGACGCAATTCACAACCCTCCCTAGCCACTCAAGGTCTCTTAAAAGACTCTTGTTTCATTTCTTACGGAGATTACACGCATTTCTATCGACTTTCTCACTCCGAGTTAGTTGGTATTGAAAAGGTGGCAGTCATTACTGATGTGTATTTTTCGAGTTATATAATTTATATCTAGATTTTACCAGAATTGTTAAACTAATACACACGTAGGCAAGTGCACCTATCGTATGCTAGTATAGCAATGGTAAGAACCGAGAGTCGTATCCCAAGACGGTATGATTAATTCGAATTATAGATCTTGAATGCTAGTTAAACTAATTAACAATTAAAACTAAAAGGTTGGAGTTGTTTTGCTTATAAGATAAAGTATAAGCTACTTGAAAATAGTTTTAAAACTAAATAACAAATAAATAGCGACAAAAGAAATGGAGTTGCAAACAATTGATAAAAAATGTATTCACTTAGTCTCGATTCCCCCTAGACTTTGGATAACAATTTGATTAAGCAAAGATAAGATTATATTATATGGTGATTTCTATTATAGAAAAGACTCCTTTATCGACTTGTCTAGACCTACAACTATTTGGAAAGCTAATCCGAATGTCTTCGCGACAACCACCGCAACTCATGCCTTAAGCCTATTCAACTGATGTCCCATTTATATTATTTTGTGCCGAGGTTGTCCCATTTATATTATTCTGTACCGAGGGTGTCGAACCTGTAATACTTAAACTACCCAATTGCCTAAGTAATTTAACCAATAAATCATTGTAGTATTACCTTCATTATTAGACACGCCACTGAGATTGGAGGATGAAGACCACAGCGAGTTACTAGTAGACTTCGCTTGCATAGAATGATCATGAACAAACTGACACGTGTCACCAAACTGACACGAGCCTCTAGCAAAATTATAACAAGGCCTCGAAGTCTTAACTTGAGGAGTAAATGAGCGATGATTAATACCTGATTGAGCCACAAGAAGCATAAGAGATGATGATGTAAAATCCATGGGTAGAAATTATGACTTGGAATTCTACCGCATCTCTTTGGTAGTTAACATTAAACTAGATGTTTTAAGATCTTGAAACGGCTCTTGATATGTAATAATACCACACACGTTCTCCTACTTGTCAGGCAAGCCTTCGAGAGCAAACATAACACATCTTCACTACTAACCGGAGAGCCAAGGCTTATGAGAATTGTGGCAAGCGACTCAATCTTCCTAAAATAAGCATCAATGCTTAAATCACCAAGTTTTAATGATCTTAGTTCCACCTTCAATGCAATGGTTCAAGATCACTTGTTATCCTTGAAATATCAGTAATGAGATCACATGCCTCCTTGGCGGATCGTGGATGTTCCACAACCAACTGTGCTTGAAGAGTGTCCAAGAGAGTCATAAGAATCCACGATAGCATAATGGAGTCAATTTTAAGCTCTTTCAAAGTGAGAGGTATATGAGTGCTCACGGTGGTTTAATTGGTCGAACCATGGATATACTTAAGGACTTCATAACCTTTACAAAGGTTTTTGAAAAAGTACACCCATGATGCATAGTTGCAGTTATCGATGTCGAGTTTAACGGGAACACGGGTTAGAAGATGATGATGAATGACCGTGGAAAGTTTATCCGAGAGAAGAATGACAGGACTTGCGTCAGCACCAGTCATTGTAAGTCGTCTAGGGTTTTATTTGGTTAGGGTTTTGTGGCGACGTAGGGTGAGGGTTGTATTGGGAGCAAGGTTATAAATAGCGTGAAGCGTGGCGTGGCGGCATAGCCAAGTCTCAAGCTTTAGCGTGAGGCGTTGCGTCATAGCGTTTTAAGGCGTGACTTAAGGCGGCAAAAAATATTTATAGAGTGGTCAATATTAGTTAGCTATTAGGCTTAAAATTAAGTTATGGAGTTACTAAGCCTGAATCTCATACAACCCAAAACATAAATACTTGTAAATAAGCTCAAGTCCATAAAATCTTTTAAAAGCTTCAAAAAATGGCGCGCTATAGCGCGCTTTATCACGCCTTATCACACTTTATTGTACGCTACGTCTAGAGACGACGCCTTGGCCTGTTTCGTAACTTGGAGGCCACACCTTGCGCTATGGCACCGCTATAGCGCGCCTTTTAGAACCATGATTATAGGTCGTATAAGTATAATGTATTTAATATAAATACAACATCGTAAGTTATAGAGTTACATCACCACCTACTAGTTTTTGTTTAATTTAAAAAGTTAAAAACGTATATAAATATTATATAAATGATACGACAATATTTCTTAACGTTTTTATAGTCCAAACGGACTCGAAAACACTCGTAAACCACTTTTTATATATCTATCAGAATGTTATATTTTTATAAAAATTACAGAAAGTTATTTATAAAAATTAATTAGTTTTTGTAATTTCTATTTATCCGAAATATTTGAAAACTCGTAACTTGCTCATTTTAGCTCCGTTTCACATGTTCTTTATATGTATAAAATCGTGACGAAATAATCTATTTAAATAAAATACTCATTGTTTTTATAAAAATCTGAGTTGAAACAGTAAGTTCAAAATGTGTTTATAAAACTATTTTTATAAACTTAAATCTTTCAAAACACGTAACTCCTTCGTTTTAATTCCGCTTTTAGAGTTCTTTATATGCACGGTTTCATATTGAGATGCTCTATCATAATAAAATATTTATAAAATTTTCTCAGTTTCGAATCACTGTCAGTTTTTATAAAACTATTTTTATAAAAACACTTTTATATATTTAATTATCGTAAACTCGTAAAATTCCTAAGTTCTTCGTTATAGCTCAGTTTTTCAAGTTCTTTATATGCACGGAATCCTCAAAATGAGCGCTATTTAACTCAGTAGGTCTTATATTTTATAAAAAATTCGACTCCAATAGTAGACTCAAAACAATTTGCATTTATATATATAATTTATAACTAGTTTTATAAATTATAACTTGATTAATTTGTACAAGTCCTCTAATTTACTTTATACCACAAGTCTTACATATTTTGGGTCCTCAAGATTGTATCCATCATGCTTGTCCAAGTAAAGTGTCCTCATGATAATTTGTATATAAACTTTGTAATTAAACTTTCAACAAATAGATTTATAAACCAAATCTATAAATTATCCAACACTTATATAATGTGTGTTCTTGCATTTTAAACATCATTCATCATAGATATATATAAATTCAAACTCAAGATCAAGCTTATCATATTTTATAAATCCACAAAATAAACCCCAGGTGGTGATTAACAAATATAACATGATATAAAATATGAAATTGAATAATTAGAAAGATTAGGGTTATGTTTAGACCTCAATGAAGATGTAAGAAGATGATGCACAAATCAAACCCAAGTATTTAACCTTAAGTACTTGCAAGAAAACCCTAATTTCAACTAGAACCCCTAATTTCTTCTTGATAGAAACCTTTGTATAATCAACACCCAAACTTCCAATATACATTGAATCCCTTTAGATATTACTACTAACAATACTAGCACACTTGTATCTTTATAAAATCAAAACTATAGAATTATTTGAGAGTGATTTATG
>BQNB010001032.1:61525-146370 GCA_026074375.1 Tanacetum coccineum
TGCATGCATGCACTTTCACTATCAAACTATGGTCATTGGCTAACCCATATCACTTTCTATCCACTTGTCTAAAAGTCCAAAACTTCTCAAGTACAATAAAATGTTGTCTTCATCCAAAAATTGCTTTCATAGGTTGTGTTTGGCGAAACGTAGCAGTAGCAGTAGCAGTAGCAGTAAGCAGCTACTAGTAGTAGCTGTTTGTTAAATAAAAGTGTTTGGTAACGTAGTTGTAGCGGTAATTATAAATGTTAAATGACTAATAAAGACACATACACATTAACATAAAAATTATTTAAATAATTAAAGGGGGGCATATATGTCATTTGAGAGCCAAACGCTAGCGGCTAGATCTAAATGCTTCTTGATGAAGCGTTTTGGATAGGAGCGGTTCCACAAAATTCAACCGCTAGTTGCTCGTTGCCAAACAAGCATTATATTTAAACCGCTAGCCGTTTGTCGCTAGTTGCTCCAAAACGCTCTCAAACGTTTGATACCAAACATACCCATAGCTTCATGGAGAGAGAAATAAGAAGCCTTTCTTCAAAAAAGCAATGGGTATGAGATAAAAAAGGCTCACCACTAAAATTTAAGTACAGTGCATGCATTCAGAGAAGAACTCCTTTTGGGCGTACTATCTCCACAGTGCATTTGAACGATGAGCTGACGTCTAAATAATTTGTTTGAACGATTCCATGTCATCCCATTGTGGATGGCCTCAGCAAATTTGGGCCTGAAATAAATAAATAAATACCAATGCCAAGATGATCCCAAGAGTTGTACTTTCGACTAAAGCCCTTCCATTTACTTGCATATTATGTTTAATTAAATATAAAAAAGGCGGTCAAAAATATGAAACAAATAAACATTTACTATAAATATAAGAACATTGTTATAATGCATTAAAGTAAAGTACGGGAACATATAACATGTTTTACCAGTTTCCTTTTCTAGTATATTGTCGAACTTGACCCATTTTAGATTGTAATGGGTTTATTTATACCTAATAGTACAAGTTTACCCATTCATAAGTAAATGATTTGAATATAATAAATGTTGGAGATAGAACTAAAAGTGCATATAGTATAAAAACTCGTCATCCTTATCTCAAATGAAACTATCTAGTAAATGTTGGAGATGTTAATGTAAACAAATACATTAGGTGTTATCATACGAAAATAAGCATAAAGGTTTGCAATGAAATGGTGTTTTTAATATATTACCATGATAATTTGTATGTGTACGATTTTCTAATACTAAGAGCATCTCCTATGGTAAACTTTTTGAAAAGGTTTATATAATTTTCATGTCATATAGTTTTTAATTTCTCATTTTACAAACCTATCATCACTATGCTTAAACTTGATAAAACTTTATAATTTAATAAAGTATTAAATGAGTTACATGTATTTAGTTTCAATGAAAAGGTCCATAAACTTAGGCCTATTTCATTCCAAGTCATCATAAACCTCATCTCACTATAGTAACTCGATTTATAAACCTCTTCAAAATTTATAAACCTTTTCATGAACCTCTCATAGTGGATGCCCTATTAATGCTATAACACATCCATGTACTCATGTAGCATACAGTTGTTTTATGAAAGCATACTACACCAAAATGCATATAGTTTCTAACACTAACCATGTAACAAGTAATTACACTAAAGGATGACGGTGACAATGTGTTTGGCTAAGCTTATATGATGAGCTTATGAGCTTATATGTGTCATATAAGCCCAAACTAAGTGTTTGGCTAAACTTATATGAGTGGGCTTATGCACTTATATAAGGAGGCTTTGATAAGCCACAAAAGTGTGGGTTTTTGTTGAGCTTATATAACATGTTGCATTATAAATTACAAATTTACCCTCAATTATACTTAATCTAATATTAATATTTTTCAACTTATGTCTCTTATAGTCATTTATCACTTTAAATTATCCAAACATTTAAAGTTATCAACTTATTAAATATAAGCTAATTCAAACACTCAACATGGGCTTATCATCTTACGATATATAAGCCATAAGCCCAACTCATAAGCTTAGCCAAACACCCCCTAAAAACATGTGCAACCAGGGGCGGACTTGGCTTATAGCACGGGTATGCACGTGCATACCCTCCGATTCGACGGGCTAGTGTAAAAAATAAAAATAAAAAATTTAAGAAATATGCATAGAGTGCATACCATTCAAAAATACCGAACTTGAGTGCATACCCTATTTTGAAATCCTAGGTCCGCCACTGTGTGCAACTCTATGTTTACTTTGAGCAAGCAACATCTACTTAAGAAGAGAATTAAGTTCTTGAATCTCGTTGATATTACTCTTTCGTCAATAATAAAACACACTCGGTTTCATAATTTGCATCAGATCATTCTATCAGTGTTAATTTGCATCACAACATGAACTCGTACATATGTTGTGCTTCAGATTAATGTCAAAAATTAGTTTCATCATTTAAGGCCCCCACTTTGTTGGAAATCTATAATTCTCCTGCATAATGCAACAAATGTTTCTTACTTGTAAAAAGCACAAACAAACCAAGAGTAATCTATCTCCCTTAAATCTCGATGCATGTGTTCCAACTTACTATTTAAATTCACATCTGGCTGTAAAAAAAAGAAAGGAAATCACGAACATGAACTGAACTAACATAAACTAAAAGCATACAAATAGATCCCATACATGGCAAAGGGGCGAGCCGGTAGTGGGTCCAAAGTGTTCGGATATCAGTTTTTACAACGGATCAAAATGGGCCATTTTGCGAAGGGTAGAACTTCTAACTTCTTTTTTTCCCTCTTAACCGGAATCGTATAGATAAAATATATATAAGATGACAGTGAGTACTTAACTTGTTTGCTGAAGTTTTTTTACTTTTTTTAAACAGATTTTTACATTAATAAAACTAAGCAAACATCAACGAAAACCATAGAAAATATAATACCTATCTATATCAGATAAAGATTGCACACCTGTTTAACTGTTGTATCACAATAGTGTGTGGGTTTTCTTCCTTGAAATGGTTGTGGTACTTCCAGAAGTAGTGATTGCATATTTAATTATTTCAGTGACAAAGCCAATACGAATAACACAAACCAAATGATCTATTTCTCCACGCTAAAGCTCTATATACAATGTACTCCCCATCACCACAATCAAAGAAAAATCTCCCATTTGGATTGTGCTTCAAACTCTAAGCAGAAGGGCGCAAGAAGAGCAAAAGACATGATTAACATTGTAATGAAGTACAAATGTTATCACCATAACTTAATGCATCATTCCAAGTTTGATTAGTTCTTGTACAACTACAAAAATGCCTTCAGTGTCATGTATGCATGAGAGCTCAATCACGACCATGAGCATCATAACTTACTTTTTTACTTAATGTATCTTTTTCTTTAGTTTGAAGTTTCGAACTTCAGAGGAAACAACTTACTTGTGGGTAATATATTGCAAATTAGTTGGTTCTGGTGCACAAAGAAGCGTGGGGGGTACATATACTCCAATGATAGATATAGTAGCATCAATCACGTTAGGATATCTTAAACCTTTTACTCCCAAAATCAACCAAGTAAAAATATAAGCCATGAAAAATCATCTTCACATCTATTTAAAGTGTTTTCTAATCATTCGATCCTTTAAAGAAGCTCTATCTAGAGTGAAATTCTTGAATATTCTCATTTGATAGTTCATTTTTAATTTTATTGTGTTCCTCTGTGTATGAGGACACATAGAACCATAATTTCGATTATTTTAATCAAGCAAATTAGGCAATATCCACAAATTCAAATCTATGAGCTACACTAAAAAAATACTTACCAAAAACTCTTAAGTATAAAAATATTAAAATAATCACCTTTGATCATTTTCTTGACATCGCCAAGCATATTATATGAATCAACTACTCACATTGGTTTTTTTCTTAGTAAGTTTCTGATAAAGAACAACATTTTCTGGCATATTCATGATAAAGTGCTTTTTAATACCTTAGATAAAACCCGGTCAGAGAAACAAATTCGTGGACTCACATTCGGACATTGCTTGCTGATCCAAGAACTCAAATTTTAAGGGGGCCTGTAGTCACAAGAACAAACTCAAGAATAATTAAGAATCTTAACAGGAGAAAGCTAATTCGTTAATAATGACATTGTGAAAATATATAAAGGATACATTGTGTTTGCCATTCTAACCCTCGTCAAGCATCACATATTCACATCAAACGCTTTACCTACATAGACACCAAACTAACAATGTATCCCTAAAATGTTCAACTATGTAAAAAAAATCTTTCATAAACAAACAAAAAATAATATGTACCTAAAAAAACAGATCATACGAAAGAAGATAAATACAACCCAAAGGAACAATAAGATGATCCTAAACAGCTTAAGCTAAGATTATTAAAGTATAAACATGTTCACTCCATGTTCACTAATTTCAATTCAGTTAAGCTTAATTCAAATCCAGAATTCCAAATTTAACAGACATGTATTCTCAATGCATCCAAAACAAAACAAAAAATACTACTTGTTATATAACCTGGAATTAAAATCCACAATCTGGAAAAACCATTTTAGTTATAGGTTCAAACTAATAGACTCAAATGGTGATTCAACTCTACAACAATCAGATGAATTCAGAGATTACTAAACAAACCCTAAAAAAGTAGTTACCTTTGTAATCAGATGAACGGAGAGATTTTTTTTCACAAATAGATCTTCATAATACATATGTGTATTGACCCAAGAATAATCGTTTATATGTGTATTGTCGATTAACTTTTCTGCTTGATTCATAGGTTGTGATTTATATGTGGTGATTCAGAGGTTTTCGTTTATATTTGTTTGTGATTCATAGGTTGTGAGATGACAATGAACACGTGATGATTCACATATTGTGATTAACAGGTTGGTATAAGTTGACATTGTAATCACGTGATGATCCAATGTTAGGGTGTTTTTAGATTTGTGGATGATGTAAAAAAGTTACTGTATCTGTGTATTGGTTAAGAGAGAAGAACTTTTTTTTTAAAAATCACATTTTTCGCTTACATTTATGAAAATTAGCATTGAGGCCCATGTGTATTTTCGGATTTTTAGTACATGTAAAGAAAAAAACGTTTTTTATATTTTTTTAGGCAAATTAAAAAATAATTACTTCTTCCGTCCTACTTTTATTGTCATCTTTTGATTTTTTGAAGTCTTTCTTTTTTAACTTTGATTTTAAATATTTTTGTTTGTGTTATATAATACTTGATGCAAAATATATGAATTAATTAGTTTTTAAATATATTTTCATTGGTATAATTTTCATCAATTATTATATAACACAAACAAAAATATTAAAGATCAAAGTTGAGAAAGAAAAAAACTTTAAAAAATCAAAAAAGGACAATAAAAGTGGGACGGATGTAGTAGCTTTTATTATTTTTCTACATCTAAAAAAATATCTAGTTTTAAAAAAAATATTACTAAATCAGAGAAGAATTGGTATATTTGAAATAAAAAAAATTCACTTTTCGTTGTCCTTTACTATATAAAAGATTCGTTGTGACAGTAACATAGGGTTAGGGTTTTACGGTTGCGTTTCGTAATGATTCGACACAAATGAAACACGTTACGATGATGTACGAAGGATCGTGATCATAATGGTATATGTTATAAGACTCGTGAACAACCGAAACTCGAAACCCGAAAAAATTGAAACACGTCTTCTTCGTTTGAAACCCTAACCTTGAACCCTTGCTATCGAACCGCTACTTGAACGAACTCAAATCGCTTCTTGAATGAAAGTCAAACCGTTAGAAACCTACCGCTAGTTACAAATACCAAATCGCTACAGAAAGAAGTATCAAACCGCTATATGAAAAATGTTATCAAACCGCTAGCATCTTTGTATTAAATCGCTAAAGCCCTGTTAAGCAAACCTGAACAAACCGCTAGCATCTTTGTATTAAATCGCTAAAGCCCTGTTAAGCAAACCTGAACAAACCGCTACTTTTGAGTATTCAAATCGCTAACTGTCCAGTTCAAACCGCTAATGAGTAAGTTGTCAAACCGCTAGGATGCTATATCAAACTGCTACTTTCAGGTTATCAAACCGCTAGTACTTTAGTTCAAATCGCTAATAGTAGTCTGCAAGTTTTGGACAAATCGCTAGAACCTGTCAGCTTGTGACAAACCGCTGAAATAGAGAGTTCAAACCGCTAGTTGTTTCGAATTAAACCGCTATCATCAAAGTAACAAACCGCTATCTTCAAAATATAAACCCAGATTTATAAAAAAATAAGCAGATTCTAAGCATGAAAAACACTACGAAAACCTATATCAATAGAGTAAAAGCAAATTGTACCAAATAACTAGTTATGAAACACGTGACTCATAAGCTTCAAAAAGTTGTTAAACCACAATAACAAGCCACGGATAAGAATTTGTTGAGGCTCCAAACAGTTTTGTATATGAAATAGTGATGGAAGAGATAAAACTGTTTTTGGAAGAGAGAAGTAAGCAGCAATAATCAAATAAAAACAAAAAAAACTAGTACGTGAATGTTTTGTAAAAAATTAAGCCGAATAAAAAAAACACTAAAAAGCCGATCCATTTTTAAGCTTTTAAAAATGATTTGAGAATAAGCTTAACCACAAAACAAACACTAAACCCACCTGAGGCTCGTGATACCAAATGTTATGACCAATAATCACTTCACTTCACCATTATAGATCAAATAGAAAAGAGGAAGAAATAAGATGAGAAGTAGAGAGGGAAAGTAGAGAGAATGTAAAGAGAAAGATTGGATTATCAAAAAAGAGAGAAATGAGACAACCAACCCTTCTCCTTATGTGGAGAAAGGTATTTATACCTAGGCTTACAATATGGGACGCCTAGGGTATGCTTATGGGTCGGGCTCGGGATTTGGTTGGGCTTTAGCCCATAACATGTACACAATTAGCTTGCTAAATGAGCCCGTTACCCCTATCTTAACCTATTACAACGTATACTGAATAAAGACTGAAGATTCCATGTTCAACTTAATATTTTGAGGCTAACATAAAATTTTCCCCATTTATACATTTACAGGGTTCGGTGTCGTCGTGCCATTGCTTGGTGCCATCGAATACCCGGCGCTATGGCGCCACATCCCATACCAAGCCTCGGTTGTTACCTCCTTGTGCCGTTGCTACCAGCCAGCACGGTGAGTATTTATTTTTCTTTTTCTAATTCTTGTTTTTATGTAACGGCCAAGAAGGAAAAAAATATATTGGCCTCCTCTATTGGCCGTTATTACCCTATTTTTTTCAAATTCTAACCCCTTAAAAATCTTATAAATACCTATTTATTATTCCAATTTTTACACACACTTCCACTATCATTTCTACCTCGACAATACTTATTTTTTCTTAGAAAAACACCATGAATCCCAACAACTATGATCATTACGATATTTATCTTGAAGATGATGTGGAGCGGTATATGTGGGGTTTCGAGGCTTATCAACAATTTCTAGCTTTGAGTAATAAAGAAGCCGGGGGTTCGGGTTCGGGTCCTAATTCTAGGACATACATACAAAGTGAACGAGAAGAGATGGGACAACGGCTATTGGATGACTATTTTGGTGACGAAAACAATCCTACTAAATACCCAGAGAAGAATTTTAGGCGAAGGTATCGTATGAGTTCTGAACTTTTTAAAGATATTGTCAATGATATTAGCAATTACAATGTCCAACTTCTTCTCTAATACTTCCACTTTTTTAAACAACGTCATGACGCTACGTGTCTGTCACACCCCCAAACGGGGCCTAGACGGAAACACGTGTCCGGGGGCGTGACGTCATAATATACATCACACAAGATACAAAGAATGACCTCTAAGGGTACGTTTGAAAATCCAACATCGTTGTATTAATTTAAAATATTTAAGGTTTTACATAAGCCCAAAGATAATATGCGGAAGCGAATAAAAGGTTTTAAAGTTTGACAACGATGTTAACATAGATATTAATAAGTCTTGAAAATCGGCCCAAGGCATGGCAACACCATAAAGCAAGCAAAGACATCCATAGCTAAGCACCTGAGAAAAACATGCTAAAACGTCAACATAAAGTTGGTGAATTCATAGGTTTGAATTTAGTATTAAAAGTGGACCACAAGTTCACAGTACGCACGTGACAGTTATAACAGATACAACTTCACATAAAAAGTATTTACTGTTGCGCTAAGCTCATGACACCGAAGCTCAATTTAAAAGGAAGCATATTATATGCCAAACAAGAATTAATTGCCCTAAAGGTATCTGACCAAGATCACCTAGTGAAATCCGACATGGTATATATCCGTTTATCGGGAGCCCCGTGGGTAGTGAGCGCTACTCACCCGGATAGGGATAATTAGTCCCAATAGATCTATTTACAACATTCACGCTTACTTAACCAGTCAGTCGTGTCAAAAAAACTAACGATCATATAATGTCGGGCATTAGGGTCTATTCGATACTTAGTAACACGTATCAGGAAAAAGTAACATAAAGTAACTGTGTCCAAGTTTAAAAACAACAATGTATTTCTCACCCACGTATGAAACGTAAAAGAAGTAAAACGTGGGCTATGACTCACCTTAGCAAGATGAGCAAAATGATAATTCACAGTACGAGTGAAGAACGTGATGAGATAGAGATCTAGCCAGCGACCTAGAATAATAACGCGTCTTAGAAACACGGAAAGTATAAACAAGAATTTCGCAATACGTTCAACGCCAAAGACCATCCATGTGGTTTTATGACATTGACTTAATTTAACAAAACGTGAGAAAATAAAATTATTGAGTTTTTCGTTAAGTTTTGAGCGTTTAACCAAAAATTACTATTTTTAGTAAGTTTCTATTTTAGGAAAGTTTTTAGTTTCGGGATGTTAATACCGTCCCATACATTTGCTTAATCCATATTTCCTTAAGTGCACTAGAGAAATCTAAACGTTTAACTTCCGTGTCCATCTTGCTAAAATTCACCAAACTTACTATTTTTAGGTAACCTTAATGCTTTTTCACTATTATATGTTACAACGTCTTTAAATGATACTAATCAATATATATGTGATACTATATGTTTCGCTAGTGTTTTAAAAGCTCAAAATATCTCGAAAGCGTCCGAAAACTCATTTTACTATTCACATCACCCCCCAGCCAACTATTCATTGGTTTAGTCCGAAAAATGTTTCAAGTTTATTTGGCTATAACTTGGCCGTTTTAACTCCAATTTTAGTGTGCGATATATAAAAAACTATCTATTTGAAACGAGCTCTCCAAAAACTACTTTTACGCCTAATGAAAACAATTTTAGGTCGACCAAAACCCCAAAACAATTTCGGATCAACAACTACCTTTTTTCACAAACACTTCTAAAAATCACACCAAACTTAACAATAGTGCCTAATCGAGCCTAATCTCCATTCATAACTAATCCACAACAAAACTTCTAAAACTAACCTAATTCTTTGCATTTCTATGTGTTGCAAACACTCATCCAACTCTCATCTCACCAAAACATAATATTGAACTAGTGAAACAAAGTAATATCATTATTTATAAAAATCTTGTTTTATAATCTTTCAAAAATTAAAACACAACATGTGGATGTATGGATCTTGAACATATACGAAAGAACATATGTAAACCACAAGAAAAGATTCAAGACACTTACAAAAATGAAGAACAAGTAGAGAAATCATAAGATCTATAAACTCCGAAATGCTAATTTTGATAAAAACCCAACAACAAATCTTGAAACCCTAACTTATAAACTCTTGAAAGACCCTTGAAATCAAAGAACTAATACTTCACAACACCTTAGATATGACTAGAGATGAACTTATAATGCTTGGATCTTGAAGGAAATCAAAAGATATGGAATGTTTATGGTGCTTGTGGTTAGCCGTGTTTTAAGAACCAAGGCAGGAAGAAATTTTATGGTAAGGCAAGGAGTGTATATAAAATGACCTACGTCTTCCAACTGAGGTTTATCTAAGGTGTATTGGAATTAGGGTTTTATGGTCCTTGGATTAAAGTTAAGTGGCTGAGCCACTCCTTTTTGGACCATGTGCGTCCGGTATTTGGGAACACAAGGGCAAGTCTCAAGCAAATTTTATTTTATGTTCATGACTTTATACTCCTTATTTGTATTTTCAAGGTCAAGGTGGGTCCCCCCCCCCCCCCCCAAATTTCATCCTTACACTCTTGTAAGGGATCACATGTTATTCGTTATCAGAAAATCAAGCATGAGGAATACCCTCTCATGTGTCCCACTTTCATGCACAGCAATGAATATTCAAATAAGATAGCACTTGAATTAATTTCAAGATTTATGGTGCATTTGGTTTGGTTTAGGCGTCCAATATATGACAAGAGGGGAGGGTGAACTAAATTTTGGACTTATGAACATGAGATGGACGATAACTAAAGTTTACACAAAAAGATTTCGGGTTTTCGGGGTTTCGTTAGGTTAAAAACGCGAAAAATGTAATTTTAACGTTAGAGCGTAAAAATAAATACCGAGAGTGATCGTAAACTACGAAACACTTAGAAAATATAAAATAACTCATATAATTATCAAACTAATCAATAACCAAATTCGAAACGCGTCCGCGATGAATGTTTTTCAGATTAACGCGGGTTTAACTTCAACTGGTAACCGTCCGGATTCAAACGTAATGTATAAAAATAAAAAAATAATGATCGAAAAAGTTTAAAATATTGACCTAAAATTTTCGGGGTGTGAAATTCTTCCCCCATTAAAGAAGCTTTGTTCTCAAAGCTTAAGACGTGGACGAAGGGCTAACAAAAAGATGAGGGTACTTCTTCTTCATTTGATCTTCACGCTCCCAAGTAAACTCGGGCCCTCGTCTTGAATTCCAACGGATCTTCACAATTGGAATGCGGCTCTGATTTATCCGTTTAACTTCTCGATCCATAATTTCAACTGGCTCTTCAATGAAATTAAGTTTGTCATCAATCTGGATCTCATCCAACGGAATAGCTAGTGGTTCGTCTACGAAACACTTCTTCAAATTGGAAACATGGAAAGTACTATGAACTCGGCTTAATTGATCTGGAAGTTCAAGTCGATAAGCAAGCGTTCCTACTTTATCAAGAATCTTGAAAGGTCTAATATAGCAAGGGTTCAGCTTCCCCCGTTTGCAGAAACATATCACCCCTTTCCATGGTGACACTTTTAGCATGACCTTGTCTCCAACCTCAAATTCTAATGGCTTACGTCTCCTATCGGCGTAGCTCTTCTGTCTATCTCGTGCAGCTTGAATACGCTTCTTGATCTGAATGATCTTCTCAGCTGTTTCATGAACAAGTTCTGGACTAGTGAGCTGAGCGTCTCCAACCTCAGCCTAACAAATAGGCGATTAACATTTTCGGCCGTAGAAAGCTTCAAACGGTGCAGCTTTAATACTAGTGTGATAACTGTTGTTGTAGGAAAACTCCACCAAAGGTAGGTGTCTATCCCATCCTTTCCTAAAATCAATCACACAAGCACGTAGCATGTCCTCCAAGGTTTGGATGGTCCTATTACTCTGACCATCAGTCTGTGGATGGTAAGCCATACTCATATTCAATTGAGTACCTAGGGCTTTGTTTAGTGATTTCCAGAAATGAGATGTAAATTTATTGTCTCTCTCTATCATAGATAATCGAAAACTAGCACACCTGTCTTAGAGACTATACTATTCCTTAAAGAATTGTCTCCGTCAACTATCTTCCATTAAGTGCCGGTTTCCTTCATAGGTGCGACAATGAGCAGAATTTGTGAGTCGCTTCTACAATTACCCAAATTGCGTAATCTTTACCAGACGACCGTCTTTGAGATGGTAACTTAGTGACCGAAACATCCATAGTAATGTTTTCCCATTTCAAATTGACGGGATCGACAGGTTTGAACCAACAAACTGGATGGTTTATTGGACTTTGCCTTGCACTTGCGGTACATGTCAAACAATTTACTGACGTAGGTGGTTATCTTATCTTGCTTTCATATTTCGGACCACTCGCAATACAGTTTCTTTAAATCCTGATACATCTTGTCCGATCCAGGATGAATTGAATATTTTGACTTATGCGATTCATTCATAATCAACTCTCTTAAGTCACCAAAACAGGGAATCCAACTGCAAGGTTCTGTGTGGTACTTGCATGTACTGTGTTTGGCATGCAAGGTTTTGTGTGGTTCGCCCTAATATAGTGCTCCAGCTGGTAGGCCCTTTAGGTGCGTAAGTGACATATTGTGATTGACTAGTGGGGATGCTATGTCTTGGATTGTTAGAATATATTCACTGTCATATAACACTATTGTCCACTGTTGAAATATTGGCACAACTTTTGGGTTTAAGGTCAAACCTACGAGCTCACCAACATTATTGTTGACGTTTTTGAGTATCATTTTCAGGTGTGTCAAATCAAAGGTATGTGATTGGTGTTGGAAGAGAAAAGATGTAACCCAAGGGACTGGGTCGTGATGGTCGAAATTTTGAATTATGTTAAGCATTTAACTTGTAAAGTTTTTATAAACTTCAGTTTTATGAATGTAAATTATAAAGTGTATGATCTTGTATCTTATGCGATGAATGGTATCATCGCATCCTGTGTTTTCGCCACTTACGGGGTGTGACATATCACTACTATCTCTTTTGTGTCTGACAGTATTTAAACATAAAATAACCGAAGTTAAATTTACTCACCGATAAAAATCAGTGAGTGTTGTATAAAGCTCTATTAGCAACTAGCTTTAAGACTTCGAAGACCAACCAAAGATACTCTTTACCTCGTTGACTAACTGCTTCTCTTAGATTTCACCTCTAACAAGTCAACTTGATTAGCTAACTGCTTCTCTTAGATTTAATATCTAACATGTACGACAACTTCAGTATAGCAAGAACCATCCTACTGACCCTCAATCGGCCTCTTAACAAATTTAAAATCCATGTATCTAGCTTAACCCGACCAGTTAACCTCTAATACTTACTCGATATTCTTATATTCACATTCTTGATCGAGTCAAAGATCATGATTTAAGCTTTTTGCTGATGCATTTTAACATGCTACGAAAAAAATTATTATTGTAATACACACATAGGTCTATAAACAAGTAAAATTTACCATCTGTAGTTTGCACATTGAATTTGCACATTGAAAATGAGTTCCATAATCAGGAATCATGTTTCTAACTCAATTTTCATATTGGTTTTATTGAGCTGTATTTTTAACTCAAAAGGCCAACTTCAAGTTGGATTCTATTCGGAATCGTGTTCTATGGCTGAGTCTATAGTTAAAGACAAGGTTTGTAAAGCATACTCACAAGACATCGGTCTTGCTATTGGTGTCGTAAGACTTCATTTTCATAATTGTTTTGTGAGGGCAAGGACGTCGGCGAGGATGAGGATTCCGACGGGGATGAGGATAGTTAGAACATGTTATATATGGGGTAAGTATGTGCTATTTTGTTTTTTGAAGTATATATTAGCGACCCGTATATAAACATTTGTTGAACCGTACCTTCAGAACATGTTATCTAAATATTTATTGACTTGTATCTTGCAGATATTGTAAGTTTTGTGGCTAGGAAGCCCGTTTGTTAGACTATAACATGTTTATTCGGATTTTGGACGTATTTAGCTTATTTATATCAAATGCGTTGATCCGAGATATGTTTTGGTACAAGTTGTAATGTATTTGGGCAGTTTATATATTGCTAGATACACGTTTGTTTATTGGTAGGTTTTTTCCGAAATTCCAGAAAAAACCTGGAAATCAGCTGCAATTCAGGCTGCACAAAAAAACTGCAGACTTTTCCCCAGCGACATGTCGCCGAGGATAGTATGTGATAGGTTCCAATAATTTTCACAATGATGGATTTATTATAAAGATAAGATCAAGAAAAAGTAGACATGGAAAGGAAAAGTTTAATTGAAAAATAAAACTTATATGTAAGAGATTACAGAGATAAATCCCTAAAGTGTAGGAGAAAACATATTGTCTATGTTTATGTATGGTGTGGGACGATTTGTACAAGAGAGGGGAGGGGGTATTTATAGCCTCTAATTAGGTTAAACAAAGAGGGAAGGGAGATGTGGGCTTTTGGGCTTTTTCTTAGTTGGCCTATTTACATTAATTAATTATTAACTAGGAGCTAGAAAATACTAAATAACTCTAAGTGACCGAGATTTATTTGTTTCTAACAATCTCCCCTAAATTGAGGTCATTCTTTATTCGAAAAGTTGAGTTATAGCATTCCATGTTGATGTCTTCGGCTCTTAGTTCTTTGTAATCTTCCCTTGACTTTCTGTGCTTGTTTGTAACTAACTTCACTTTGACTTCAAACTTCAGATCTTGTTTCTTCTTGAATAGATAGCTTGACTCTGAATTTTTGAATTCTTGAACTTCATGTGATCTTTGCTTGATTAATTTCGCCATTTCCTGAACTGTGAACCGACATACTCATACTTGTTGTTATCTTGAAAGCTTGTATTTTCTTTCTTCTTCAATACTTCATGTCATTAACTTTGTTGAAGAAGATATTGATTTCAGAGTTGCGGAAGCTTTATGTATGAAGCTTTCTTGATATCTTGAGACTTTACGTATTTGAGTATGAGCATGTGGTTTTCATCGATTCCTTGAGTCATCTGTCTTTGTACCAAAACTAGTCACCAACAAAAAATATTAATTTGAAAAAACCCACTTAATGTGTTCTAGAAAACATTTTTTGAACACATATAAAGTTTTGATATTTTGAAGGGAAAGAGTATTAAAGACGATACTCAATCTGGTCGGTTGCAATAACCTCCGATTCTGTAAGGATCGATGATTACAGTACAAGTACTGCACCTGTGATCAGGTAGATTCATTATAAGAATCTCCTTGACAGGTTTTCCAGCTCAAAGCCTTTAAGTCCTCAAATACCTAAGTATCAGATTCCTATATGCTTGTTGTTCTCTAAAACAAATGTCCGTAGACTAACACACTGATAACATTGCTACTACTAGAACGGTAAAGAGTGAGTAAGAACAATTACTTTCTGCTGACTATACCGTATAATTTGTGTTCAGCATAACCTATGTCCAGATGCTTCGTTAGGCTTACTAGAAAACATAGGGTCGACCTCTTAATACAATTAAGTACCGAAGAAGTCTATGGCAAAAAAAATATTTAAAAAACAGTCGAAGTGTGATGAAATCGTTTAAACACAATGAAAGTTTTGCAAAAGACTACCAACTAAGGTCAAAACTTAGCATTAACCCTTGTCAAGTCGCCTTAAAATCATTTGATGTGAAAAATGCTTTGAGTTAGAAAAAGTGATAGAAACTAAAAAGCTTAACCTGCTAAAAATTGTTTAAACATATTAACAACTTATCAGTACTATCAGATTTTAGAAAAAATAACAACCTTGCAGAATATAAGATGTTACATCCCTAAGCAGTTTCCACCATTCGATCACATATATGAATCCACAATCATGAAGCAAAAGATTCTTTTTAGTTTATCAAGATACTTGTGTGTAACACATGTGCATCGATATTCGAAAGTTGTTTTGCACATGCAAGGTTCAAGCCATTTTCTCCAATAATTATACATCAACATGCCTCTATTCATCACAAGCACACTAGTAACGACTAGATAGACATGTGAGAATTCATGAGGATCCATATTTATGTACAACCCATAGATCAATTAAAAACTGTTATCAATAATTTTTAAGTCACATTTTCTCCCTCGATCAAAAGTATGCAACTTTTGTTTGGTTTTGATTAATCAATGTCCTTAAAAATTAATATAAGCTCTTTTTCAATCGCACAGATATCTCCCCCTCAAACATTGACCCGTTTTCTATTTAAAGAGTTGTAGTCATTGTTTGAGCCGTAGTCATACCCCCTAAATTTCACTAATTAATTTTTATTTTCTTTTTTTTCAGTAGATACATACAAAGTATACACAGATAAGATACCCTTGTTACGCATTGACAGACTCTTGTAGTTCCTTAAGAGTTTCTAGAGACATTTTTTTCATACCAAGCAATGGAAGTAGCAATTCAAAGTGTTCCCTTGGTAATGCTTTGGTGAATATGTCTGCCAGCTGATATTTTGTCTCTACAAAGTACACCTCTACAACCCTGTTTTCCACTTGCTCTTTGATGAAGTAGTGTCGGATATCAATGTGCTTGGATCTTGTGTGTTGCACATTGTTACAACATAGCGCGATAGCACTTTGGTTATCACAATACAAAGGAATCTTGTTAAATTTAAAGCCGTAGTCAAAAAGCTGTGAACGCATCCAAAGGATTTAGGCACAACATCCAGACAAGGCTATATATTCTGCCTCTGTCATTGAAATAGTTGTACTCTTTTGTTTCTTTGAAGACCAACTGACAAGCTTATCTCTAAGAAATTGAGTGGATCCTAACGTACTTCGTCTGGTGTCTTGACAACCTGCATAATCTGTATCTGCAAATGCTCTTAGTGCAAAACCGGAGTCCTTCGGATACTACAGACCCATATGAATGGTTCCTTTAAGATATCGAAAGATCCGCTTAATAGCATGTAAGTGTTTTTCGGTAGGCTTTGCCTGGTACCGGGCACACATGCACACAGCAAAAACAATGTCAGGTCTACTAGCAGATAGATACATTAGGGAGTCGACCATTCCACGAAAACGTGTAGGATCAGCTAATTTCCCTTGTCTATCTTCATCTAGTTTCATTTTCTCCACCATGGGAGTATCAGCTGATGCGCTAGAGTCAAATCCATATTTCTTTAAAATTTCAAGAGCATATTTACTTTGATTAATGAAGATGCCTCTAGGATTTTGAGAAATTTATAATCTTAAAAAGAAAGACATTTGTCCCATCATTGACATCTTAAAAGTAGATCTCATTTTGTTTGCAAAAATTTCACAAGACTTAGGATTAGTGGAGGCAAAAATAATATCATCTACATAGATTTGAACAAGTAAGATATGTTTGCCTATTTTTCTTTTGAAGAGCGTAGGATCGACAACGCCTTTGGATAATCCGGTAGACATGAAGAACCTGGATAACTTATCGTACCAAGCACATGGAGCCTGTTTCAACCCATAAAGAGCTTTCTTCAGTCTGTACACATGAGTTGGTAGATCCGGGTCAAAAATTCCTTCAGGCTGACTGACATAAACAACTTCATTCAGCTCGTCATTCAAAAAGGCTGTTTTCACATCCATCTGAAAAATTGTCATATCTTGGCTAGCTGCATTAGCAATGAATAGTCTGATAGCTTCAAGTCTAGCAACTGGTGTAAAGGATTCCTCAAAATTGATTCCTGCTTCTTGATGATAACCTTTTGCCACTAACCGAGCTTTGTTCTTCAATACATCTCCATATTAATCTAACTTGATCTTGTAGACCAATTTGAGTCCAATGACTAGGGAATGCAATAGAGCAGGTACAAGTTCCCATACAGTAAGACGTTCGAACTCATGAATTTCTTCTTGCATGGCATCGATCCAGCAAGGATACTGTACTGCTTCTTTGAAGTTCTTTGGTTTGGCATTCTCTAGAAACTCATTAAAGAAACACCACATGGCATCAGTTTCAAGTTGTCGTCTTGTGGATACTGGTCGATTTATATCTCCAATCACATTCTCTAATGGATGATCCTTAGTCCACTTTTGCGCATGTTCTAAAGGTGGGTTGTTTAGGTGAGTAGTGTCTACATTGACAGTGCCGAAAGATGATGCTTCTGAATCAAATTCATAAGTAACAGAATTTCCGAATGAATCACTGCCAGGTGTAGTGATGGTGTTCTCAAGTTCGTCAATACTGATGTCTGGAGGAGATGATGGTAAAGGTGAAGTGATGGTAGTTGCTGTAGGAGCATCTTCTGTGACTCTTGTCATAGAAGGTGAATCAGGTGTAATCTCGGGTGCACGAGGAGGAGCAACATAAACCAACTGTGGTTGAACTTTCAGTGGAAATTCTTCATCTTCATCATACAAAGGTTGGAACAGTTCGGATAACTGTTTCTCTGTAGGAGGAACACTAGGTGTTGTTGGAGTTGGTACAAGTCCAGAACCCATTCGTCCTGACTGTAACTGGTTAACATCGGATCCTGCATTGATGTGTTCAGGAGCCATTGAGTTTAGTCCGACTCCTGTACTGGATTGTACAGAAGTCAATCCTTCCATAAGTTTATCAAACGTGACATGAACAGTCTCTTGGATTTTATGAGTTCTCTTGTTGTAGATTCGGTACGCCTTTTTGGTAGGTGCATAACCAACAAAAATACCTATGTCTGCTTTAGCTTTTAGCTTTCTAAGATCATCATAGTCATTTGTAGGATAACACAATGATCCAAATACTCTAAAGTAAATTACTTCAGGTTTCTTGCCTTTAAGCAGTTCCTAGTAGGTTTTCCCGTGTAGTGTATGAACGAGAGATCGGTTAAGTGTATAGCACGCAGTAGCTACAGCTTTGGCCCAAAGGAACATTGGAGCTTTTGTAAAGATAAGCATTGTACGAGCAGCTTCCATAAGAGTTTGGTTCCGTCTTTTGACAACGCCATTCTGTTGTGGAGTCCGAGGTACACTTGTATTATGAGTAATTCCAACACTCTCGCAGAATTCAGTAAGTGTTTTGTTGACAAACTCCATTCCATTGTCTGGTCTCAGATATCCAACAGTTGCATTAAGGGCACGTTGCGTTAAAATGATGAATTTCTTAATCACTTCAGGAGTTTCATCCTTTGTTCTTAAGAATCTAACCCAACCGAATTTGTGTAGTCATCAACAACTACCAGAATGTACTTCTTCCCGTTTATGCTTTCAACTCTCATTGGTCCGCATAAATCCATGTGAAGGGTGTTGAGAATTTCAGTATTGGTATTGACTGTTTTAAGTGGATGAGATGACTTCTTACTCTTGCCAAGTTGACATGAAGGACATAAGTGTTCCTTTTCGTACTTCAAATTAAGTAAGCCTCGCACAAGGTCTTTTTGAGCTAATTCGTTTAGAGTCCCGAAATTCAGATGATTCAAATGACGATGCCATAACCATGACTTCGTTGATGAGGCTTTTGAGAGTAAACAAACTGGAGATGCTTCCAACATATCTTTCAGTGAGATAGAATACAGATTTGTGGTGCGGGAGCCTTTAAGTAGATCAACCTTGTCTTTGTTACGAATGAAACAAGCGTTTTTCCTGAATGCAACTTCTAGATCTCCGTCACAAAATTGTCCTACTAAAAATAAGTTATGACTGAGTCCTCCAACATAGTAGACCCGAGTGATTATTGTATCTTCGATCTTGTAGTCACCATAACCAACAATAGCTGCAAACTGATCATTTCCAAATCGAACAGTACCAATAAATTTTTCCACGTAGTTGATGAGCTTTAAACGATCACCGGTCATATGCCTTGAGCAGCATGAATCCAAATACCAAAGGACGATCTGTATGACCTGCACTTGAAAAACAAGGATGCTGTATAATTTGAAACATCAGATACCCAATTTTAGTTGGGGTCCAGTAGGTTAGCATATGAAAAAAAAGAAAATTTCTCTTCTTTTCATAAGATAGATGCACTGATGCGTACACCTTCTTTTTAGTTTGACCGGGTTGCAATCTGACATTTAATTGCAAGCCATTCTTTACCAAATTAAACAGGTAAATGATAAACAATCACAGGATATTAAGCTGCCATTGTTTCTATATTAGAGGGACTGCCAGTGGAAGTGTCCTTTGTGTTTCTATCTTTACGTTTGTAACTAGTGAGAGTTTTCTCAGAGAACCTAGGTGTCACAGTGACATTATTAGTGGGTTCACTAGTTCTAACGCTTCCAGAATTTGCTATAGACACTACTTCAGGTTTATTGATCCTTGTTAAAGGGCAGGTATCACCTAAAGTGAATTTTCTTCCAGTGGGCTTCCACCGAGAACCAACACTAGCAAATACTTTGCCAGTCGCTTTCCAAACTTGCTTTACATTTGCATTATTTATGACCTTGGGTTTTTTTTGCATTCACAGATTTAACAACACATTCATCATGATTACCAAAAACCAAACATTCATTACATGTTTTGCAAACAGAAACAGACTTTGAAATAAAACCAGTACGTTTATCGTTCAGACTAGAATCAACACGATTTTTATTCAAATTCCTAGGGGGCTTTGCAACTCTCTTTACTTTCTTACTTCTAGCTGGCAAATTCTTATGGATCTTCTTATCGCTCTTAGACTTGGATTTGCTAGCGTCTGGGACAGATTTTATTCCTGTAGGCAAATTTACAGGCACGTTAGACAAATCTACTACAGTTACTGTTTCTTTCCTAGGTAAAGAAGAATTGGTTTCCCTATTGATTCTTTTCTGAGGTGGAACATACTTGGGTGTCATAGCATATAGGCCAGAAGCAACTGCTTTGGGTTTCACAAGGATAGTTGCTTCACTACTCACACTACTATTACTTCCTGCCTTAGACTTATACAATTCTTGAAAACGTTCTTTAATTGACACATTTTCATCTCTAAGACTATCATTCTTAATCCTAACAGCATTGAGTTCTTCCTTTAACTTAGTGTTTTCAATTTCTAGAGCCTAAGTGGTAAGTGTTTTGATCTTGTGTGTTTCTAGGCTCTTCCTTTAACTTAGTGTTTTTAAATAAATATTTTTTGTTGGTGACTAATTTTGGTACAAAGACAGATGACTCAAGGAATCGATGAAAACCACATGCCCATACTCAAATATGTAAAGTCTCAAGATATCAAGAAAGTTACATACATAAAGCTTCCGCAACTCTGAAATCAATATCTTCTTCAACAAAGTTAATGATATGAAGTATTGAAGAAGAAAGAAAATACAAGCTTTCAAGATAACAACAAGTATGCGTATGTTGGTTCACAGTTCAGGAAATGGCGAAATTAATCAAGCAAAGATCACATGAAGTTCATGAATTAAAAAATTCAGAGTCAAGCTATCTATTCAAGAAGAAACAAGATCTGAAGTTTGAAGTTTGAAGTCAAAGTAAAGTTAGTTACAAACAAGCACATAAAGTCAAGGGAAGATTACAAAGAACTAAGAGCCGAAGACATCAACATGGAATGCTACAACTCAACTTTTCGAATAAAGAATGACCTCAATTTAGGGGAGATTGTTAGAAACAAATAAATCTCAGTCACTTAGATTTATTTAGTATTTTCTAGCTCCTAGTTAATAATTAATTAATGTAAACAGGCCAACTAAGAAAAAGCCCAAAAGCCCACATCTCCCTTCCCTCTTTGTTTAACCTAATTAGAGACTATAAATACCCCCTCCCCTCTCTTGTACAAGAAGTCCCACGCCATACATAAACATAGACAATATGTTTTCTCCTACACTTTAGGGATTTATCTTTGTAATCTTTTTTTTTTAAACACACAAGATCAAAACACGTACCACTTAGACTCTTGATACCAATTGATAGGTTCTAATAATTTTCACAATGATGGATATATTATAAAGATAAGATCAAGAGAAAGTAGACATGGAAAGGAAAAGTTTAATTGAAAAATAAAACTTACAGGTAAGAGATTACAGAGATAAATTCCTAAAGTATAGGAGAAAACATATTGTCTATGTTTATGTATGGTGTGGGACTTCTTGTATAAGAGAGGGGAGGGGGTATTTATAGCCTCTAATTAGGTTAAACAAAGAGGGAAGGGAGATGTGGGCTTTTGGGCTTTTTCTTAGTTGGCCTGTTTACATTAATTAATTATTAACTAGGAGCTAGAAAATACTAGATAACTCTAAGTGACCGAGATTTATTTGTTTCTAACACCCGATGTGATGAAGAAGGAGGAGATTTCTCCTTTGAAGCAAGAACACCGTGATTAAAAACTTTGTCTTCATTTTCGGATGAAAATGGAAGTAAAGTATCAATCACGGGGGAAAGAGTAACAAGAAATCTCGTGGATTCGACTTCAATGCATATCCCTGGATCGTAAATCTTGTTTCTATCTCCGGAAGGAGAAGAAACATCAAGATCAGATCCGAGATCATTATGAGAAGGAATGAAGTCGAAATCCATATGAAATGTCTTCCACCACATCAATGGTTGAATCTCCCGAATCGGGATAATCAACATGAAATGATTCGAACTCGGGAAGGGAAGTAGAATTATCGTCACCTTCCGAGTCGTAATCATCACTCTCAATACCCGGTGATATTGAGTCATCCGGACCGGGAAATATATCGATCTCTTCCCTAAGAGAGTCACTATCCTCAACGGGGATAGGAAATGTGGAAAAAGCTCGATGATCATATTTGGATTAGCATGAAAATATTTCGGCGGCCAGGGAGATAAATTATCATATAGCAACCTCTCTAAAAGACTAATATATTCCCCGTGCTTTCTATTAACAATTCTTAGAGGAATTGCTATGAGTTCACCGGCAAACTCATCGAAGATAGAATCAATCTTGGAAGAGGAAGCCATCAAAGTATCACGATTGAGTAATGATTCAAGAAGATAAGACTCGGTATCAAAATGATCATTTTTCAGAGTAGAATCGAGGTCTTCATTATGAATCGGATTAAACTCACTAGAAATGATTTCCTCGTCAAGATCAAAAAGAGGGTTCGAATTAGTTTTAAAACTTATTTCGTGAATAACCTCCTCATGACTTGACTCGTCATCACTAGAGGTAGAATCGTCAAAGAAGGGATTAGAAAACGTTGAAAAATTTGTCGTTTGAGAATCATCACAATCGGGCACATCACACTCACTTTCGATATCAGAAAAATCCTCAGACTCACTTAGGATTGGGACAAGGTTCTCATCACTAGACTTTATTAATTCGTCCGATTCTGTTTTCGGAATAGTGCTAAGATGCTCGTCCCCCATACTTAGAGAGTTATCGGGTTCCATAGTCGGTAAGATGGGTGTGATTGCAATAGTATCGTCCTCGTCAACATTATAGAAAATGGGAATCTTCTAATATCGAGCCTTAGCCACTTGCTCTTCCACAATTCGCTTCTCTTCTTGCTCTTTCTTTTGCCGAATATTATCACTTTAAGCTTGAAAAGCAATTCGTAATTCTTCCATACTTTCTTCAAGAGGAGTTTGATGAATGACGGGATGTTGCGGGGGTTGAAAATGGTCAAAACCAAAAGAATTAGAATTATAACAAAATTTGGCTCATAATAATTTTCATTCATTGGTTGACATTGGTATGTCTCATGAGGACCCTTACAATTTTCACAACTAAGATATTATTGTTGAAAATTTGGTGAATTTTGTGGAGGGTGGTTTGAAAAATTTGGAGAATCGTTAAAAGAGTACGGAGTTGAAAAATTGATTGATGTTCCTTTTCCATAAGTACAATAAAAACAAACTCCATCATATTGATTGAAAACACACCGTTGGCACGTACAATAAAGATATTGTTGTTGAAAACTTGACAAAGTTTGTGGGAACTCATCAAAGTTTTGATTGTAGCATGGTTCCGGATTAGAGATAATCAGAACTTGGGGTGGACAATTGTAACCATAATGGGCACCGTTCCCACAAGACTCACAAGTACATCGTTGACAAAAGAAACCGTCTAACGAATCGCCGCATCCGTAACAACAATTTTGGGTGATTTGTGGAGGACTTTGTGAAGAATTTTATGCAAAATTTTCACCGGGGTCTTGATTTTCGACAATTGGTTCTTGAGGCGTATCAACAAAGTTAGTATTATCATTGGATGACTCGGAAGAGTGAGTTTGGGTTTGATGAGGTGGGTTGAGAAGATTTTTAAAAGATTCATTTTCATCACAACTTGTAAAACAAACTTCATTCAAACACTTTCGTACAAAAGCACAAGGTCGACATACTAGACCATTAACCGGGTCTCCATAATTAGGACAATTCAGAAGGGATTGTTTAGACGAATCGGGTGTTTTATTAGGATCACAAACAAAAGTGTCAACGGAACAACAATGATCTTTATTATACAAAGCTTCACAAGACGAACATTCCTCAAATGCATACATGATAAAGAGAAGAATTAAACGGATATGAGGATAAAGAGATAAGAATTTAATGGAATGAGGTTAAGAAGAAAATTTTGGGCTTTTCTGAAAGATAAAAATAAAAGAAAAATATTTTTGGTAACCGATAATCAAACGAGTGTACGGTAGCTCTCTAGAAAACGCACAAAGAAGCGGAGGAGCGGGTAAGCGCCAAGCTATTAAAAACCTTCTCCTTTCGGGTCGAAGTTCCTAGGATCGACCCTCCTTATACCTCTCTTGTAGTTTGTAATCTAAAGGTGAGTTGAATTCACAAGTGACACAACAGTCGATTTTGTTGTTTTTCGATTTTTTTTAGAATTTTTGATTACTTGATAAAAAATAAAATATATTCACAAAATAAAGCGATAACTTCACGGGGAAGGGTCTTCAAACACTAATCTTCAAACGAAACACAATAATCGTTTCACACCTCCCCGGCAGCGGCGCCAAAAATTGATTTGTTTAAAATAATTCCTTTAGTATATATATATATATAATAAATATAAATAATAATAAGAATTATCTCAAAGTTACCAATAATAAGTATTCCGTGAGGCTTTTTAAAAGATATTCACGCAAAAAGAATATCATCTACATAGATTTGAACAAGTAAGATATGTTTGCCTGTTTTTCTTGTGAAGAGCGTAGGATCGACAACGCCTTTGGAGAATCCAGTAGACATGAAGAACCTGGATAACTTATCATACCAAGCACGTGGAGCCCGTTTCAACCCATAAAGAGCTTTCTTCAGTCTGTACACATGAGTTGGTAGATCCGGGTCAACAAATCCTTCTGGTTGACTAACATAGATAACTTCATTCAGCTCGCCATTCAGAAAGGCTATTTTTACATCCATCTAAAAAATTTCCATATATTGGCTAGCTGCATTAGCAATGAATAGTCTGATAGCTTCAAGTCTAGCAACCGGTGCAAAGGATTCCTCAAAATTGATTCCTGCTTCCTGACGATAACCTTTTGCCACTAACCGAGCTTTGTTCTTCAATACATCTCCATATTCATCTAACTTGATCTTGTAGACCCATTTGAGTCCAATGACTAGGGAATGCAATGGAGCAGGTACAAGTTCCCATACAGCAAGACGTTCGAACTCATGAATTTCTTCTTGCATGGCATCGATCCAGCAAGGATACTGTACCGCTTCTTTGAAGTTCTTTGGTTCGACATTCTCTAGAAACTCATTAAAGAAACACCACATGGCATCAGTTTCAAGTTGTCGTCTTGTGGATACCGGTCGATTTATATCTCCAATCACATTCTCTAACGGATGATCCTTAGTCCACTTTTGCGCATGTTCTAAAGGTGGGTTGTTTAGGTGAGTAGTGTCTACATTGACAGTGCCAGAAGATGATGCTTCTGAATCAAATTCATAAGTAACAGAATTTCCGAATGAATCACTGCCAGGTGTAGTGATGGTATTCTCAAGTTCGTCAACACTAGTGTCTGGAGGAGATGATGGTAAAGGTGATTGAAGGTAGATGTTGTGGGGATGCATCTTCTGTTACTGTTGTCATAGAAGGTGATGAAATCATGGTGCAATCTTGTGTGCACTGGAGGGAATTCAAACAATAAACCAACTGTGGTTGAGACTTTTTCAGTGAAATTCTTCACTTCACAACAAAAGTTAGAATAGTTCGGATAACTGTTTCTCTATAGGAGGAACACTAGGTGTTGTTAGAGTTGGTACAAGTCCAGAACCCATTCGTCATGACTGTAATTGGTTAACATCAGATCCTGCATTGATGTGTTCAGGAGCCATTGAGTTTAGTCCGAGTCCTGTACTATATTGTAGAGAAGTCAATCCTCCTATGAGTTCATCAAACGTGACATGAACAGTCTCTTGGATTTTACGAGTTCTCTTATTGTAGATTCGGTACGCCTTCTTGGTAGGTGCATAACCAACGAAAATACCTATGTCTGCTTTAGCTTTTAGCTTTCCAAGATCATCATAGTCATTTGTAGGATAACACAATGATCCAAATACTCTAAAGTAATTTACTTCAGGTTTCTTGCCTTTAAGCAGTTCATAGTAGGTTTTCCCGTGTAGTGTATGAACGAGAGATCGGTTAAGTGTATAGCACGCAGTAGCTACAGCTTCGGCCCAAAGGAACATTGGAGCTTTTGCAAAGATAAGCATTGTACGAGCAGCTTCCATAAGAGTTCGGTTCCGTCTTTCGACAACGCCGTTCTGTTGTGGAGTCCGAGGTACACTTGTATTATGAGTAATTCCAACACTCTCGCAGAATTCAGTGAGTGTTTTGTTGACAAACTCCGTTCCATTGTCTGTTCTCAGATATCGAACAGTTGCATTAAGGGCACGTTGCGTTAAAATGATGAATTTCTTAATCACTTCAGGAGTTTCATCCTTTGTTCTTAAGAATCTAACCCAACCGAATCTGGTGTAGTCATCAACAACTACAGAGATGTACTATCTCCCGTTTATGCTTTCAACTCTCATTGGTCCGCATAAATCCATGTGAAGGGTGTTGAGAATTTCAGTATTGGTATTGACTGTTTTAAGTGGATGAGATGACTTCTTACTCTTGCCAAGTTGACATGAAGGACATAAGTGTTCCTTTTCGTACTTCAACTTAGGTAAGCCTCGCACAAGGTCTTTTCGAGCTAATTCGTTTAGAGTCCCGAAATTCAGATGATTCAAACGACGATGCCATAACCATGACTTCGTTGATGAGGCTTTTGAGAGTAAACAAACTGGAGATGCTTCCAACATATCTTTCAGTGAGATAGAATACAAATTTGTGGTGCGGGAGCCTTTAAGTAGATCAACCTTGTCTTTGTTACGAATGAAACAAGTGTTTTTCCTAAATGCAACTTCTAGATCTCTGTCACAAAATTGTCCTACTAAAAATACTAAACTAATTTGGAAAATTATGAAAAATTCAAGAAAAGTACTTCAAACTATATAGAATCTAACAAAAATGCAAACTAGAAAAGTTGCTAAACGAATAAGTAGTAAATAAGCAATTAAGCTCGGATAAGCAAAACAAAAAAATGACTATAAGTATTTAATAACCCACAATATAATCGAAGAAGTCCCAAGGGCAGATGATTGTGAGTGTGTGTGTTAAATGTATTGGTGTGTGAAGGGGGAGGTCACAGGTTCAACCCCTGTGACCACTCTTTTTTATAAAACATTTTTTTTTGGTTTTCTTTTTAAAAAAACTATAAAATAAGCAAAATTGGAAAACTTTAAAAAAAGAACTTTTTACAAAACTTGAAAATAAGCTAAAAAAATGACAGTTTTGACTAATTTCTATTTTAAGACTTTTAAGCTAACTGTTTTAAATTTTAAGACTTGAAAAGCAAATGTAGAGCTAATAAGCTAAACAAATCCTAACCTATACCTAATAAGCAAATATAAACACAAATTAAGTACTACAATAAGCTGGAAAGCTTAAAAATCAAATAAGCCTTTTTGCCTAACTGCTATCAAAACAGGCTAGGAATCACTTTTTAAGAAACTTTTTAAGCTAGTAATTCATAAGCTAATGTTTAAAAACCTAGAAACAGATTAAGAGTGTCCTCTAAAGAACACCTATAAACTAAAAATAAGAAATTTGAACAAGCAATAAGCTAGAAAAATGAAAAGCACAAGAGACAGTTTTAGTATCTAAACTTGAATAGCTTAAAACTGTTTTGGCTAAAAGCTTTAATAAGCTTAAGCTTTAAATCAAATAAGCTTCTAAAGCCTCAAATACACTTAAAAGGTAAAACTAAGTCTCAAATAAGCAATCCTAATCAGCTGAAAAGCTCACATAATCTTAATAAGCAATTTGGCTAAAGGGCAAAATCAGTGTGCAGGGGCACTTTTAAGCTAACATTTAAGCTAGTTAAACTAAAAGCTTATGACCAAAAGTTAAAAATAAGCAAAACCTATACTACTAAGATCTAAAATAAGCAAAGAATAAACATTTTAATTAACTAAACAAGCTAGAAAAAGCTAATGAAAATGGCAGTTTAACTTAGTATATGCTAAGTTATTTTTCAAGTTTTTCTAAAAACTAAAGTACTAATTGCAGCCCTAAATTCAGATACTTAAATAAGCTCTAAACCTCAAACTAAGGTTAAATAGCATAAGCTTAGACTACAAAGAGCTTGTGCTCCAAAAATCAAACCTTAAAACTTCTTTTAGCTAACCTAAAAATCAAATTGAAAAATGCCTTTTTTTTCTTTTTAAAACTGAAAGGTACTTGACAGATTTGAGCAAACTCTTAAAAGACAAAAGTGAAATAAACTAAACTACTCCTACTGAATTTTGACACCAAATGGAAGCCTAAAAAACAACCTTAAAATAATTTTTAGCAAAGATCAAATAAAAACAGTTTGAAAAGATTTAAAAACCACATATTTAGAAAACTTATAGAAAAATACCTTAAAACTTGAATTTCCACTTTAAAAACTTTTAAAACATATTAAAATGACTTAAAAGAGCTTGGTAAAGTTAGATTTATGACCCAAACCAGTTTTAAAACTCATTTGACCCGTTTTCAGTTCTCATCCCAACACCCCTTTAAGTTGACATGAATCATTTTTAAACTAAATTCCACTGATTTAAGCTAAGTTCTTTAAAGACAGATGACCAATAATGAATATTAAGCAATATTAAGCAATAAGGACACATAAATAAGCATTTACAGTAAGCAAACAAAGATAAGCAGTTTTAAGCTAATTTAGACAGTTTGATATAAAAATATAAACAAAGGATATCTAAACAACAATTAAGCATAACAAGCATAAATAAGCAATAATCAGTAGTAAATAAGCACTACAATAAGCCAACAGTAAAATGAGCTAAAAACTTGAATATGAGAACTTATAAATGCCTTTGCTTAAACAAGGCTTAACAATGCTCAAAAGAGCTTATCTACTAAGCTCCAGCTTGTATTAAACAAGCTGGTAAGTCCATAAGCCCTTCCCAAACTGGCTTATCATCCATTTAATGCTGAGGTAATTTGGGGTGATAAATTTTTTTGTGAAATTTTGCTTAAACACTTAAAAGTTTTTTAAATGCTTAATGAAAACAGATTAAACAAGAGCTTAAATAACTTATAAAAATGGCTTGGAAGCAGTTTTAACATAAAGTGCATAAAAGTAAAACAGGTTAACATTAAACATTAAAACTGAAATTTCATTAAAACTTAAAAGATTACAAGGCTTTTGAAAGTAAAATGACAGAATTTAAATGACATAAAACATAAATAAAAACATTAAAAGTAAAATTATACTACTCCTAAATTACATACTTTCTACTGTGACTAAAAGCTCCTATTTATAGCCGTTTGTGAAGCTTTGAGTTGTGTTTGTTGTGTTTCTTCTGTGAGGAGCTTAAAGCCTTCATCTCAGCCATCAAAAAGTCTTGTTCACCAAGCAAAAATCATCACAGCCCTTCATCTCTTGTCTTCTTTTCTTGACGAATAGGATTATAGGGGATTGCCAAGGTGGAAATGGAGTTTAGTGGAGTGGGGTTAAGTGGGTTTTGTCTGGTAGCAGAGTATTACGTGAAGGGGAAAGGGGAATAGTGTTTTTTACGGGTAAATGGTTAAGGGTATTGTTAGTTTAATTTTGTGACGGGTGTTAGGGTGTGAAGGATTGAGGGTGCAAAGGGTTAAGTATTGTAGGGTTTAATTGTGTTAGTCCCTAAGGACTAGTAGTGTTAGTCCTTAAGGACTAACCGTGTAAACAGTTTAAAGGGTGTTGGACTAACAATGGTTAAGTGGGTTTTGGGCTTTTTAGTTGGGCCAGGTTTATATTAAAGGCATTTGGGCTTGATTTTATTTATAAATGGACTTTGGGCTTTTTGTTTATAAATCAGCATATTGGGCTGACCCGGCCCATTAACTTGGGTGCGGGGTGGCCCATTTAAGATAAACATAACTTCGGCTTCGGCTTTGTCTTTGACTTTGACTTCTCGGTGTTGACTTTGACTTTTGTTGACTTTGACTTTGACTTTTTGCGCTCTTTCCATCCCCGTGCTCGGTTTTGTCGGTTTTGGCCTCATTTTTATCCTTTAGTGAATATCCGATACCTACACAGTGTATATAGCAAAACACACAAATACAATGTATTTTTGGTATATTTTGGTCATTTTAGGTACGTTTTTATAGGCAAAAGGTATGTGTAATTAAACACATACCAAAATCCCCCATACTAAACTATTGTCGTGTCCTCACGCAATGCTATAAGTAAACACTTTAGAAAACCAAGAATCTCAATCCCCCTCGACTAATTACCTCGAAAAGTAGCTAAGTGTTCATCAAGGGGAATTAAAGAAACACTAGTTTTGAAAAGCCCCGTTTTGACCATTTATAAATCTACACTTATTACCACACATATTTTTGTATTTTTCCTTTTTCTCATTTTTTTGTACTTTTTCTTTTTAAGCAACTAACATGTATGACTTCCGTTATTTTTATAACTTTTAGGGTCACGGAATAAGAAGCACTTTAATCCTAAAATGCTCAAAAAGATAAATTCATCGTCCCCGACTTTTCACTCGTCCCAAACCAAGCTTAAAAACGAAATCACCGTTAAATATAAGTTAAGATGCTAACACTACTCATACTTGTACCTTGTGAAACTTTTCGCTCCCGACAATTATTATATCTTAGGTGAATGTGCTTATTTCGAATTTCAACCATAGATCAAACGTTTTGCAAAATTTCTATGCGTCACGTTCCACCCAAAAAGTAATGAGTTTGAAGGCGAGATCATCCCATGTAGCGACTTTCGTCTCGGCACATCCCAACCTTGCGGCTAAGTGACCAGGCTTTTGACACCCCACAGAGACTAGTATCGGGACTCACGGACCTTTGGTTTCAAAACCTTTGGATTTCCCGTATATACATAAAATCACAACTTAAAATGTAATAGTCTTAGTTCAAAAGCATATTTAAATTTAAGAAAAAGAGATTTTCCCTATATTTATTAAATCACATTTAATAATTACTATGTGCCTTATTTAGAAGACTGCAACATCGGTTGTGAGCCGGCAAGATGCAGTAAACTTTTATTAGGCCATAGTTTTTTTTATTATTCTTGTTACCTCATTTTTTTAACATTTTATATTACCATGATATAGAGAAAATTCCTTTTTAGAAAATTTAAGTATAAATTTGAACTAAAATTATTGATATCATCCATACTTCAAAAATTGTTGATATAAGTTTAATTTTCGAAGAGAGCACGTATTATTAGTCCGGTTAGAAGCTTATGGGAGAGAAAAGCCACAAACTACACTTATGAGCTCTTAAGATTTCTAACTAATCCTTGTTTAGCATCTAACTCATAATTAACTCTATCATTTCTCGTTCTTCGCAAATTTAAAATCTTTAATAAAAAGATCCGCGAATGCTTAGTCTAAAAGTTAAGGGACAAGCTAGAGCTCAACACGCTCGATCGAGTCAAAATTTATTCTTATTCTACCCAGCAGGAAAGTCAACATTGTGATAAAACACTTATTTTATTTTTGAAAATTTTTAAATTTTTTCATTTTTTTGGTATTTTGGTGGTAAAAACGGGATTACGTGAAAACAACGGCTGCAGGCACAATCAAATCGATAGATCCCCCCATACTAGAATTGAACATTGTCCTCAATGTTTTAAGAAGGGTCTCTACGTAAATCTAAAGCCGTTTATTAAGTATGCTCAAAGATAAACGTTAGTCGATAAGATTAGGATATTGGATTCCCATAATGAAGCTGAGGATGTGAAGCTCTAGTGAACGAAGGACAAAACCATGAGCACGAGAGGCTTCAAAATCCGGGGCAATCCTGGACAAATATCACAAAACACAAAGCACACGAAAGGAAGAGGCGAGCCTCCTCACAACACACTTATTCATTACTACTATATAAATATATTAGGATAAGCATGGGTTGCCACCCACGAAGCGCTTATTTTTGTTAACCGAGTCTTGAGCCTGACTCGATCCCCCATACTTGAGTTGGTCAAGGAGGATAGAAATGGAGAAACGGAACATCCAAGATAGGAATGTTCTCTCCATGAATCAACATCGGGCTTTTATGATGAAAAAACTTGGAAGCTTTAAAGCCCCGATGATAGGTTCCAATAATTTTCACAATGATGGATATATTATAAAGATAAGATCAAGAGAAAGTAGACATGGAAAGGAAAAGTTTAATTGAAAAATAAAACTTACAGGTAAGAGATTACAGAGATAAATCCCTAAAGTGTAGGAGAAAACATATTGTCTATGTTTATGTACGGCGTGGGACTTCTTGTACAAGAGAGGGGAGGGGGTATTTATAGCCTCTAATTAGGTTAAACAAAGAGGGAAAGGAGATGTGGGCTATTAGGCTATTTCTTAGTTAGCCTGTTTACATTAATTAATTATTAACTAGGAGCTAGAAAATACTAAATAACTCTAAGTGACCGAGATTTATTTGTTTCTAACAATCTCCCCCAAATTGAGGTCATTCTTTATTCGAAAAGGTGAGTTATAGCATTCCATGTTGATGTCTTCGGCTCTTAGTTCTTTGTAATCTTCCCTTGACTTTCTGTGCTTGTTTGTAACTAACTTCACTTTGACTTCAAACTTCAGATCTTGTTTCTTCTTGAATAGATAGCTTGACTCTGAATTTTTGAATTCTTGAACTTCATGTGATCTTTGCTTGATTAATTTCGCCATTTCCTAAACTGTGAACCGACATACTCATACTTGTTGTTATCTTGAAAGCTTGTATTTTCTTTCTTCTTCAATACTTCATATCATTAACTTTGTTGAAGAAGATATTGATTTCAGAGTTGCGGAAGCTTTATGTATGTAACTTTCTTGATATCTTGAGACTTTACGTATTTGAGTATGAGCATGTGGTTTTCATCGATTCCTTGAGTCATCTGTCTTTGTACCAAAATTAGTCACCAACAAAAAATATTTATTTGAAAAAATCCACTTAATGTGTTCTAGAAAACATTTTTTGAACACATCTAAGGTTTTGATATTTTGAAGGGAAAGAGTATTAAAGACGATACTCAATCTGGTCGGTTGCAATAACCTCCGATTCCGTGAGGATCGATGATTACAGTACAAGTACTGCACCTGTGATCAGGTAGATTCATTATAAGAATCTCCTTGACAGGTTTTCCAGCTCAAAGCCTTTAAGTCCTCCAATACCTAAGTATCAGATTCCCGTATGCTTGCTGTTCTCTAAACCAGATGTCCGTAGACTAACACACTAATAACATTGCTACTACTAGAATGGTAAAGAGTGAGTCAGAACAGTTACTTTCTGCTGACTATACCGTATAATTCGTGTTCAGCATAACCTATGTCCAGATGCTTCGTTAGGCTCACTAGAAAACATAGGGTCGACCTCTTAATACAATTAAGTACCGTAGAAGTCTATGGCAAAAAAATATTCTCTCTAATAATATGGCTACACATCTTTTCCATTTTACCATACCTCCGGATCCTGTGTTCTAAGGGTGAATCTTATTGTTAACATTTATTTTCGTCGAAGTGTTAAGTGATTTAAGTTTATAAATTTTTGCTTTATAGAACGTTCTCTAAATATGTAACAATCAAAGAAAATTAACCTATAAACTTGTAATAAGATATTAAAAACTAACCTTGTAACTTTATATATATTTATATCACTTAATGCAATATCATTGAAAAATCATAATAATAAAAATCAAGAGTTAGACATCAAAAAATTTCCTCATAAGGCAAAATCTTTAACCAAGTTATTCACCTAAAGCACTTATAATGAGAACGTTGGTATATACATTTACTATTTTGTCCATATATCACTATATCTAAAGCATTTATAATGAGAATATTTGGTTTTTGTCCTTTGTATAACGAGGCATGCAGACCCGTGCGTTGCACACGGCCTGTGTCTAATTTTTTTTCGCACGGGTTGCGTATAATGCTTGATTGCCTAATGATTCTGTCAAATGTTTTGAGTTTAAGGTTAAAGTTGCATCATTGTATAATATTGGCGCTAGGATAGCGTTTGCTAAGTTGGGCACACAAACCTAGGCTTTGTGTATTGGTTGCATCTAAATGGTGATTGGGTATGAAGTTTTTAAAACTACAGAATGTATTTTTGACAGACTATTGCAAGCTCAATTCATAGAAGGGTGAACATTATTTTTATTTTAGATGACACGAACGGTATTTTTTTAAACGGTTGTTAGCGCAAAGCCAATTATTATGTCCGTAGGTTGTTAATGAAAGGTTTATGTGAACACGGGTTGTGTCTAATTGTTTATTGCGTAAGGTTTCTGTGATATGTTAATGTGTAAATATGAGGGTGTATCTAATTGAAATGGGTCACGTAATCTTAAGCTACATAATTATAAAATAACTTTTGAAAATAAAGTTTAACAAAAGAAGAGTAATAATCAAGTAATTTCCTAAAATGCGTGTTCAAAGAGTATTATGTGACGCATATCATTAAATGCAAATGACAACAACATAGGATAAGATCAAAGGACACATCCATACACACCCTTATGCTTATTTCAGTTTGCTACAACATTTCGGCGACAAATACCAAAGATGAATAAATCGTTGTGTTACATGTATGCGGTTCTATCGCTTTAGCTACAAAATAAATTAAACTATGAAACTTAATAAATAAAAATGTTTGATATTAAATTTTATACATTCCTGAAGCTGTTTTTCCTCATAGGCTATCCTTATAATATGGACTTTGATTGTGGTGCATTATCTCAGATACAACATTTCTCCATAAACAACTTTGGGGACCCATTCATTGAGAGCAATTATGGTGTCCATTCCAGGCAATTTGAGGTTGGTGTATTGGATTGATTTGCTCGTTCATAGGAATTGGAAAAGAACGAATATTGGGTTTACATCACAAATTGTGGAACAGAAGGCAATCTTCATGGCATATTAGTCAGGTTTGTAGCTACACATCTTTAACTAATTTCTATGGTTTCTACTCTTCGTATTATGCTAATAAAAGACAATATATTTTCTTATAGGAGAGAAGTCTTACCTGATAGGATTATATACGCTTCATATGGCTCACATTATTCCATTTTCAAGCAGCATGGATGTACCGCTCGGATTGTGAAAAGGTCAATACGTTAATCTCTAGAGAGATTGATTGTCAAAATCAATTTTCACAAAAACTAAAACATGTGTTGATGAGCATATCTATGAGCCTTACATGTCCACATTGATACAAATATAAATGGACATATTGTCATCTCCATAAACCATATCCGAATAATAAACATGAATGAGTCGATGTCCGCACCACGAAGAAACACTTGGACCATCAAATTATTTGAGTAGCTTGGACTAAATGGCAACCTTATATGTCCAAAGGAAAAAGGTATTGTGAAAGCATTGGCGCAGTAATATACTAACCTCTAAAGGATACACTCAGCTTGATCAATGATCAATGATTTACTAGACGTCAACTGCAAAGCATTGGGAAGACTTCAAATGTCAGCGAATATTGTCTTTCATTCTTTTTGGATCTTGATTGCAAAAAAAGATGAAACATAATAGACTAACAGATAAAAAAATACATTAGAATGCTTGAGATTGAAGGTTCTCCGGGTAGCTCCATGCATGGAGTCACTAAGTAGTGTTTGAATCTGTGGTGATAAGAAAGATTTCATGAGCTTATTTGATTAATCTTTTCAAAAACAGCTTTTGAGTGTTGATTTTGTGTTGTTTTTTAGTAGTATAATGCAGTATGCAAGTGTTGATTAAGTGTCCTTAGTTTTGTAAAAGTTTTCATCAAAATCCTGTCAAGTTTGTTTTAAAGAGAAAAATAGCTTTTTCATTGGCTTTTCCTGGCTTATTCTGTATTTCAAAATGATTTTTGAAAGTTGCTATAAGTTCTTTGAGGTCCAATCTTAATCTGTTTGTAGGTTTTAAGATCATAAGGATCTGTTTGCTAGCTTATTTTTAAGCTCAAAAGTAGGGTTTTGTTAAGATTGAAAAAGTTTCCTAAGTGTTGTGATCTGAGTAGACAGCCCTTTTAATAAGCATTTTTCTTGGCTTATCTTTGTTTCAAATTCCTTTCTGCTTGTTGATTTAAGAAGCTTATTGTTTAAACTTTAAGGGCAAAATACGCCGTTAATCCATTAAGGTTCATTTTAGGGGCTATTTTAAGCCCAAAAGGTTACCCCAAAAGGCTGTTTGGGGTGATTATTTTTGGCATAAGTACTTATTTGCCTTTTCTATGCTTTTTTGCTTATTATTTTTTGCCTTATTTAGGTTTATATCTGCGTATTAGGTTAGTTTTAGCTTATTTTAGTTTATTTTAGTTTTGGTTAAAGCTTATTTGAGCTTATTTGCATTTTAGTCTAAAATTTTAAGTTAAAAAGCCTTTTTAGTGAATCTGTCTTTCTAGCTTATCTTAGTTGCTTATTTTTGTTCAAATATGCTTATTAGGTGTAGTTAGTATCTGTTTTAGCTTATTTTTCATTCACTAGCTTATTTTATGTTCAAAAAAATGCCAAACAGTTAAGCTTTTTTTTTCTTTTTCTTCTACTTAGTTAAAAGCTTACTCTTCATTTTGGTACAGCTTCTTATCTTAGTTGCTTATTTTTGTTCAAGTATGCTTATTAGGTGTAGTTAAGTATCCGTTTTAGCTTATTTTTCATTTTCACTAGCTTATTTGTTCTTAAAATGCCAAACAGTTAAGCATTTTTTTCTTTTTCTTCTACTTAGTGTAAAAAGCTTACTCTGTCATTTTGACAGCTTGTTTTTGTGCTTATTTGTGGCTTATATAAAAAGTGCTTTTGGAAAAGTTGCTTAAAATCTGCTTATTTAAAAAGTTGTAAAAAATGGTAAATAAAAAACATTTGGGAGTTGGGTGAAGTCCCAAGTGAGCAGGGCTCGAACCTGGGACCTCAACCTCCCTCAACCAAACGTTTTAACACACACACCCTCTACCACTAGTGCCCTTGGGTCTTTTCCGTTTGTCTTTGCACACTTTATTTTTTTACCATCTTTTTTAATCCTTTTTTCGTATAATAAGCCGTATCTTATTTAGGCTTAATTTGTTAGCATATTTGAAAAGCAGGTTTAAAACCACTTATTTTTCCTGCCTTCCACATAAGAATAGGACTTTTGTGCAATTTTTTCAAATATTTCATCTTATTTGTTACTTTTTATTAATTTTCTCAAATTTGAAAAGTCATTTAAAAATAGCAATTAATTTTAAAAAAACAAAAACAAGTCTTTATTTTAGAATTAGATATTTTATTAGGTTTACAAACTTTAAAAACATTTTTATCATTTTTAGATTTTAAATTTCATTTTTAGCTTTCTAAATTAATTTAGAAATAGTTTTTAATTATAAAAAAGTAGTGAAAAATATTTTTCTGAGTTTTTATCATATTTTAGACTTTTCTAAAGTAGAAAATCATTTTTTGGAATTGTAATGTGTTAAAATTGTTATTTTCTAGAATTTAAATAGATTAAATAGGTTTTTTAAATACATAAGAAAATTATTAAAAAGTCAAAAAAGATAATCCTTTTTAAAAATTTTCTTTTGTCATTTTAGAGGTTTAAGAAACTAAGTTTGCATTTTTAGGGCTTAATTTTGATATAGTTGATAATTTAGACGCATGGCATTTTTAGTTTAAATTTGTGTTACCTTAATTATTTTTAGTATAGATTGCATTAAATTTCTCGTAGATTTAGAAAACCAATCAAAATCTTTGTCATTCAAACATCAATTATCAAACCGACAAACGACTTTCCATTGCATTCCTCGTTGGGGATAAACGACCCGGGAATCACATACTTCCGGATATATATTGATTTTCTTTTTAGATTTTGACTAGTTACCTTTTGTCAATTTGTACATGTTGGAATTTGCTAGTTAGTTATATATATATAATACCATAAATCATTTTGCCTAACTGTTGTTTCACCCCACACGGAAATGTTACTCTAGAGTCGGAACCCGAGGAGATCCAAAGGAGTCTGCAGGATGATAGATAGAGGATGGGTCCTGATTGACTATCCTAAAGGATGTGGAGATGATTGTAGATAATATGACGGCGATTCATCTCGGATGAACTCCGATGATAGGATAGGACGTAGGTGTGAGTGGAGCACATATAGCTCCGGCCGACTCTGCTGTTGTTGTACCTACTGTTGAGCTTGTTTCCCTACCTGAGGGAACAGAGCCTGTTATACACCAAACTCTACTTACTGACATTTACCTACCAATAGGATCTAGGATACCTGGCCTGCTGTTAGGCTTCCATATCCCTTCCACCAATGCTAGTTTGAGATGACTTCTAGCCATGCCTACTCCACCACCATCACCACTTACCTCACTATCACCACCCTCTGCAAGGGAGCGCCTTGCTAGGTGCACAGCCCCATCTGCACATTCATCACCACCACCTGTGCCATCACCCTTACTACCATCGTCTGGGTGTCCAACCCAAACCCAGACACTCAGGATAGCCTCCACTCAGGCCCTGATTGATGCAGTTACTGCCGCATTACCATCACCTTCACTACTACCACTACCACCATCTCTATACATACCACCACCTGTTGACCGTAGGGATGATCTTCCCGAGTCTGAGCTGCCACCTCGCAAGAGGTTGTGTTTGTCCACTATAGGCTCCAGGTATGAGGACGGGGAGAGTTCTACTACTAGACCTATCGGGGGTCGGGGGATAGATTATGGGTTTGTCAGCACCATAGATGCTGAAGCGAGACGACAGGGGATTAGTAAGGTTGGGTATGGTATTAGGGATACTTGGGTAGATCCGGCAAAGGCAGTTCCTGAGATAGCACCTATGACCTTGGGAGAGGTTAATACTAGGGTTACAGAGCTTGCTGAGCTTCATGAGCATGATACACAGGACTTATATACTCTACTAAAAGATGCTCAAGAGGGTAGGACTCGCATATCACAGCGAGTCACCATAGACTCGCAGCGAGTTGACTTGCTGATGAAGGATAGGATAGCTCATCAATGAGACCCATGACAGATGTGGACGGAGGAGGCCCTATGCTTCCCAAGAGGCTTTGGGGCCCCAAACATATTATTGAGTCAGGGAGTCCATTCAAAGCTTTTAAGACCCACCGTGATTAAGGTAAATGCACAAGATCCAGCTCCATGCACTATCAGCACAGCTACAGTTATAGGGTACTCTTCTTCAAACACAACACCAGGTACATGAGACTCGCTTCCAGATGCAGTAGGCTGAGATAGTAGAGCTTCGAGAGACTGGCCGTAAACATAAGGGACAGATGGTAGAGATTTTCCGAGTGATGAGAGACATGAGACGAGAGATGAGTGACATGCTGGCCGAGTTGTTAGCACTGCTAGGGCAACAGAGTAGCAAGAACAGCCATGACAGCAAGCTAGGAAAATTCCAATGACCAGGATGCTTCTAGGGAATGCTGACGATAGTCACATCTAGTAGTTTATGTCATTTTATTTTGCTAGGCTGTTGTTCAGGCATGTTAAGTATTAGGGGTTCTCCCCGCTAGCATAGCCTTAGATCTTTTGTATTGTATTTTGTGTACCAAAAACTATTTCATGTAAAATTTTCCAAGTTATGAATGAAATAGATGTGTTATGTTGTACTATATACCTCTCTTGTGTTGTTGTCTCATCTGTAAATTATTGTATATCTCGTCATGATTATGACCTCACGTTTTGTCTCTTGTGATTTAGACGAATCATGGCACCTGTGACAAGACGAGGACCGAATACCCCTCCTAACAACACCAACCCAAACAACATGACTCCAGAATCCGTTCAAGCTATGATTGATCAAGCTCTTCTGCGAAACTCCACCAATAGAGACGGAAGCCATAGTTGACATGGGGATAACCGAATGAATGTGCAAACTGTGCATCCTTGCTTCTACGCTGACTTCATGAAATGTCAACCTATGAACTTCAAAGGGACTGAAGGCGTAGTCGGTTTAACCAGGTGGATTGAAAAGATGGAGTCAGTCTTCAATATCAGTGGTTGTGCTATTGAAAATCAGGTTAAGTTTGCCACCTGCACTCTGTTAGGTGCTGCTTTGACTTGGTGGAATGGTTAGATAAGAACTTTAGGTCCTGAAGCATATTCCATGAATTGGGAAGTACTCAAGAAGAAGATGACGGACAAGTACTGTCCGCAGGGTGAAATCAAGAAACTAGAAATCGAGTTGTGGAACCTACAGGTCAAAGGGAACGATGTTCCAACATACACTGAACGTTTCCAAGAGCTAACCTTGATATGTACCAAGTTTGTTGCTAATGAAACTAAGAAGGTTGACAAGTACATCAGTGGACTTCCTGATAACATTTATAGAAATGTCAAGTCTGCCAGACCTAAGACGTTAAATGAGACTATTGAGTTGGCCAACGACTTGATGGATCAAAAACTCCGCACCTACACGGAAAGGCAGATTGACAACAAAAGGAAGGCTGATGATGCATCCAGAAACAACCATGGCCATCAACAACAACCCTTCAAGAGACAGAATGTCGCCAAGGTCTACAATATGGGGTCGGGTGAAAAGAAGCCATATGGTGGATCTTTTCCCAAGTGCACCAAGTGCCATTTTCATCACAATGGCCCGTGTACTCAGAAATGCCACAAATGTAACAAGGTAGGGCACTTTGCCAGCGACTGCAGGAGTTCTGGCAACACAAACGTTGCTAATACTCAGAAAGGGAATGGGGCAAATCCCAAAGGGAATGGTTGTTTTGAATGTGGAGCTCCAGGACATTTCAAAAGAGATTGTCTAAAGTTGAAGAATAAGGATGGGGGAAATGGAAGTGCACACGGCTGGGTGTATGCAGTTGGGAATGCAGAGAAGAAAGGGAATGCATCGAGGGACCCAGACTCAAATGTCATCACGGGTACGTTCCTCTTAAACAACCGCTATGCATCTATCTTATTTGACACTGGTGCCGATAGGAGCTTTATATCTTCTGCGTTTAGTTCCCTGATTGACATCGCCCAAACTCCATTAGAAAATAGTTATGATGTGGAATTAGCTGACGGGAAAATAGTCGGGGTAGACACTATTATACGGGGTTGCACTTTAAATTTCTTAAATCATCTGTTCAACATAGATCTCATACCCATAGAACTGGGTAGTTTCGACGTTATTATCGGCATGGATTGGTTAAGAAGGTGTCACGCCGTGATCGTGTGTGATGAGAAACTTGTTCGAATTCCCTATAGGGAATGAAACTTTTATTTTTCATGGTAACGAAAGTACCAATAGGAGAGAATCTCGGTTAACCATTATCTCATGTTCAAAGGCTCAAGAGTACATGGCGAAAGGATGTCAGGTCTTTTTGACACAGATATCCGCCAAGAAGGAGGAGGACAAGTCGGAAGGAAAGCAACTTAAGGACGTACCAATCGTCTGAGATTTTCCTGAAGTTTTTCCCGAGGACTTGCCAGGTCTTCCTCCGGCTCGACCAGTGGAATTCCAGATCGACTTAATTCCAGGAGCCGCGCCCGTAGCTCGAGCACCGTATCGATTGGCACCGTCCGAAATGAAGGAATTGTCAGAACAACTACAAGAGCTTTCCGACAAAGGCTTCATAAGACCTAGTTCCTCACCTTGGGGAGCCCCGATCTTGTTTGTCAAAAAGAAGGATGGGTCATTCAGGATGTGCATTGACTACCGTGAGTTAAATAAGCTGACAGTGAAGAATCGTTATCCACTCATGAGGATCGACGATTTATTTGATCAACTCCAAAGATCCAGCATTTACTCCAAGATAGACTTGAGATCGGGTTATCACCAGCTTAGAGTACGAGAGCAAGACATTCCAAAGACGGCATTCCGAACTCGGTATGGTCATTACGAGTTTCAGGTTATGCCATTCGGGCTAACAAACGCACCTGCGGTATTCATGGACCTCATGAACCGAGTGTGCAAGCCCTACTTGGATAAGTTCGTAATTATCTTCATCGATGACATACTTATTTATTCAAAGGACAAGAAAGAGCACGAAGAACATCTTAAGGCGATTTTGGAATTGCTTAAGAAGGAGAAGTTGTATGCCAAGTTTTCAAAATGTGAATTTTGGATTCCAAAGGTACAATTTCTCGGCCACGTCATTGATAGCAAAGTTATTTATGTGGATCCAGTTAATATAAAGTCTATCAAAGATTGGGCATCTCCTAAGACACCAACGGATATCCGCTAATTTTTAGGTCTTGTTGGTTACTATCGAAGGTTTATTGAAGGATTTTCAAAGATTGCCAAATCAATGACGAAGCTTACTCAGAAAGGAATCAAATTTGATTGGGGAGAAAAGGAAGAAAACGCTTTTCAGTTAATAAAACAGAAGTTGTGCAGTGCGCCAATTCTGGCTTTACCTAAAGGAAGCGAAGACTTTGTGGTCTATTGTGATGCTTCACACAAGGGTTTAGGTGCTGTATTGATGCAGAGAGAGAAGGTGATTGCCTATGCTTCTCGACAACTAAAAATTCATGAGAAGAACTACACCACTCATGATTTAGAACTTGGATCGGTGGTGTTTGCTCTAAAGATATGGAGACATTATCTATATGGAACCAAATGCACCGTGTTCACCGACCATAAAAGTCTACAACACATTCTTGACCAAAAGGAGCTAAACATGAGGCAACGCCGTTGGCTAGAATTGCTAAGTGATTATGATTGTGACATTCGTTATCACCCGAGGAAGGCAAACGTAGTGGCCGACGCATTGAGCCATAAGGAACGGATTGAGCCATTGCGAGTTCGAGCCTTAGTTATGACTATTGGCTTGGATCTTCCCAAATAAATACTAAAAGCCCAGATCGAAGCCGTAAAACTAGAGAACCTGGAGAAAGAAGATGTAGGTGGTATGATCAGAAATGATATACCCAAGGAAAAGTTGGAACCACGCGCCGATGGAGTTTTATGTTTAAATTGCAGGAGTTGGTTACCTTGCTATGGCGACTTAAGATCCGTGATTATGCACGAATCCCACAAGTCAAAATATTCTATCCATCCCGGTTCTAACAAGATGTACCAATACATGAAAAAGCTATATTGGTGGCCCAATATAAAAGCTGACATCGCCACATATGTTAGCAAGTACTTGACATGTGCAAAGGTTAAGGCCGAACACCAAAGGTCATCGGGACTGTTAGTACAACCATCTATACCTGAGTGGAAGTGGGATAATATCACGATGATTTTTATCGCCAAGCTTCCTAAGTCGTCATACGGTTTTGACACCATCTGCTCACTTCTTGCCAATAAGGGAAGAATGATCCATTGGATAAATTGGCAAGGTTGTACCTGAATAGGATAGTAGCAAGACACAGAATACCTGTTTCAATCATCTGTGATCGTGATGGGAGGTTCACATCAAACTTCTAGAGATCATTTTAGAAAGCTCTGGGTACATATCTGAAACCGCGTATCATCCAGAAACTGACGGTCAGAGCGAGAGGACTATTCAGACTCTTGAGGACATGCTATGTGCTTGCGTGATCGATTTTGGTAAAGGATGGGTTAAGCATTTGCCATTACCCAAATTTTAATATAACAACCAGTTATCATGCTAGCATAAAGGCCGCACCTTATGAGGCACTTTATGGCCGAAAATTTCGATCACCTGTGTGCTGGGCCAAAGTTGGAGAAGCTCAACTGACTGGTCCAGAAATGATCCAGGAAACAATGAAAAAGATTGTCCTAATCAAGCATAGAATTCAAGCTGCTCAGGATCGACAAAAGAGCTACGCTGATTTGAAGCGAAAGCTAATAGAGTTCGAAGTTAAGGATAGGGTTATGCTCAAGGTCTCACCTTGGAAAGGGGTTGTACGATTTGGTAAGCGAGGCAAGTTGAACCCGAGATATGTCGGACCTTTCAAGGTGTTAGCCAAGGTTGGGAAGGTTGGTTACAGGCTGGAACTTCCTCTAGAGTTAAGCAGGGTTCACCATACCTTCCATGTGTCTAATCTGAAGAAATGTTACGCTGACAAACCATTAGTCATGTCGTTGGAAGGAATTCACATTGACGATAAGCTCTAGTTTGTGGAAGAGCCCGTTGAAATCATGGAACGGGAGATCAAACGATTAAAGTGATGCCGGATACCATTGCTTAAGGTTTGCTGGAACTCTAGGAGAGGTCCTGATTTCACCTAGGAAGGTGTAGATTCGTTCAAACAGAAATACCCACAGCTTTTCACAAGCCGGGCTTCGTCATCCACTATAAGGTCTTAAGATTTAAGGACAAAGCTCTTTATACGTGCAGAGACTATAACATTTCTCAATTTCAGGTCATTTTACGACTCCTATTATTCGTCACTATTTATCTTAGTCCGATACACGTTTACTTTTAATTTAACTTTTAAGCTAAATCGCGTAGACTAGAAACAATCATTCAACGTAAACGGTCACCAAATAAATTAAGGTTTACGTCAATCAAGTGTTATATAATTATTAAGAAGATAATTATTTACTTTGCGTGTTTTATTTTTATTGGTCACATAAAAGGGCTTACGTTTCGTAATAAAATACCTTTAGACATACCCCGGAAATACCTAGACTCAAAACCAATACCCACTTTTAAACCTTAAACACAAAAATAAATCAAGTCTTGTGCTAGCAAGCCATTGTGGCCGAATATGGGTGGACAAAACCTATATACGTACATCCTAGGTTAATTAAACCTTGTCCTTAATGTCTCCACTCAATCTATTACAAATTGGATAAAAACCACTTTGGATCTCTCTTTTTCCTTTGATACCCGCGACTAGCATACATACACACACAAACCTTAAGATTTCATGATCTTGGTAAATCTTGTACATATATCTTGTAATTAAGAGTTGTACTAGTAAGGTATTATCAAAACTATGGGAGATTAACTAGATCCTACAAAACCACACATAAGGGCACGGTTTGGGTGGAATTAGGACTAGGAAATGTAACTAGCTCTAAGCCTATATATATACCCATACACATTGACACTTAACACTTTTTGAAAATTTATTAACACACTAAACACTCTCTTAAATCCTAACCATCTTTGTCTCTTCTCTTGTTTTGGGTCATAAACCTCGACAAACACCCTTAACAATTTCCCTCAAACATATAAGTGGTACTAGGTCTTCATACAAAGTTATAAAAGGGTACACGAGTTAAGAACTTGGGTTATTTAATAAGCTTTGAAGCTTAGGGTCGATATACGTTGGGTATAATCCATCGGGTTGTCATTCTACATGTCCAAACTCGACATCAAGACACTAGGACCCTTGTAAGTCATGTACTAAACTTATATGAGTTCATATCATACTTTCTTTCTTTGTTTGCTAGTCAATGGGTCACGTTAGTATGTAAATCATAAACTAACGAGGGCTTATACATGCTAAAAGGCAAAACATACATGTTTTACGCATGTGCATATGTATATTATCTCTTGTGTGGTGCTAAAAAGATGTCAACCTATATAAAATTTGACCTAACAAGACTAAGGCTTATATGTCTTTTTTAAAAACGAATTACTCAAAAACAAAACATAAACTTTACGTGAAATCAAAATGGTGAGGCTTGGGAATGAGTATACTAACTTATTAAACGATTGCATGTGTCAAACACGAACCATAGGTAGAACAAATAAGCTCAAGTATTCGGCTTATGGTTAATCACCACAAACACGAACCATATGCACCCATAGTGGACACATATACACACTGTTGGGCCACGAATCCCACCAAGGATTAAGCATGGCTTATGGCTTAGCTTATTTTAGGGATTAAAGAGCTTAAATGAGGGCTTGGGATCTTAACTAACCCTAACGAAACCTCATTAAATCTTTAACAAACTAAACGGACCCTTAATGAGCCTATTGGGTTCGACAGCCCACGGACGAGCCAAACAGGCCTAACAGCCCATTAAGATGGACCCACGGCTTATTAATAAGCTCCATTAGCTTATTGAAGTGTGAAGGAGCTTAGTGAACTACATTGATTAGTAATAAGCCCTAGGAACCAAATAGGCCCCTTATCGGGCTTGGTAGCCTTTACGAGGTCCAATACGGGCCCAACAACTAAATAAGCTCTAACAGCTTATTGGGGGAAGTAAGATAGAAAGTTAGGGCTTATAGGAAGTCTAAGTAGCTAATGGACCTTAAGAGATCAAGCCAAAAAGCTTAAAAGGCTTATCAAGTTCATAATGGGGCCAAAAGCCCATTAACGAGGCTTATTAGCTTATTGAATAAGCCATACAATAAAAACAGCTTAATTATAATCATAAGAGCTTAATGAGATAAGAAAAATAAGTTGGATCGTATACGAAACCCTAATGGACATTTAAAAGCCTTTCGGGTTAAGGTTATTGGACTAACAAGTCCAATAAGCTCAAAATAAGCTCATTCGAAGCTAAACAGTTTCAATAAGGTTAAATAGGCTTAATGAGGGCTTATGTGCCTTTGAAAACTAAATTGGACATTTAAATTGCTTATTGGACCTTAACGGGCCTAATAAGGTCCAATAAGCCTAAATAAGCTCATCCGAGCTTATTTATAAGCTGCCACAGCTTATATGGCTTATTGGAGCTTAATAAAACTTATTGCCACTTGTTAGAACTTAATTGGGCTTAAAATGTAATTTTTGTAAGTTAAAGGACTAAAAGTGTCGAAAATAGAAACATAGGGTAGAAACTGCCAAAAACTGTTTTTATAAAGTCTAGGGGATGTTTCTGTCAATTCTGAAACTTGAGGGACTGTTTGAAAGTACAAGGACCAAAAGTGTACTTTTCTTAAGTTAAAGGACTAAAGGTGTAAATATGGAAACCTAGGGGTTTAAAAATGTAAATATTATATTTCATAAACATAGGGACTGTTTTTGTAAATATAGAAAACCTAAGGGTACTTTATGAACAAAAGTGATTTTAATAAACACTTAACAAATCGGACAAGTTATAATCTTTGTCGGATATTATACAAATTAAACACGACTTAATAAATATGTATATTTATTAATGACGTTTATACATATACTTGAACGTGTGAAATCGTATACCTTCCCAAGAGCCATCAAGTCAGGACAAATCTAATAAACATGTGCACCACCACACAAGTGATAACAGTATATATAAACTAGCAATTTATTGTAGTTTATGCATTAAGTCGTTAGCCTAAACTTGTAGACTAAGACTGGCCGTATTTACTTAGGTATTTGACGGTGTGATTCATTTGCCATACTTGGATATATTTATCATTCACAGAGGACTACCTACTCAGGTGAGTTCATATCCCTATGTTTTACAAATATGTTAAATGATTTACATTTCTAGGGTGAGAACATGCTTTGTTTTACAAATTGGACGCAAGTGTACATTTTATACAATTATTACGTGTTTGCCTAAGTAGCGATAACCCACTGAGCCCATTATCATGAACTGTCAATTACTAGATTGAAGCGCGAGTGTTATAATAGATCTATTTGGGAAATGACATCCCCGTTTGGGTGAGTACGCATCACGTAGCCGTTTTGCCAGACAACAAACGTATACCATGTCAGATTTGGGATGTTGCGGGTTAAAACATCATTCACGGGGGGCATAGTGGCAATTTATTGCATTCATACATGTCGACTATCATGTCCATGAGCTTAGAAAACATAATTACTTTTTATGATGTTTGCATCTATTGCTTAATCACACACATGGAAATCTTACGGTCCTACAATTAATTTACATAAACCTATGAATTCACCAACTTTATGTTGACGTTTTAAGCATGTTTTTCTCAGGTTAATAAGGAATGAGGTGCCCCAAATACATTGGGGGATCACTCTTTGGAGAAGTCAATACTAAATATTTGGATTCTATTACATTTTGGGTAACAATTGTTATAAAACCAAAATCCTTTACTTATATTGTCGAATCAATTTGATGCCATGAGCTTATGTAATGAACAAGTATTTTGCTAATCCAATGTAAATCTTTTTAAACGACACATTTATGGTCTTCTCATATCTTGTGCTATTGATACTATGAAGTAACGACCCTCAGTATATTCAATATTCTGCTGCAACTCAGATTTGGGGGTGTTACAGCATATTTCTTGAGGTTCTTTAACTATAACACTTCGTCACATCGAGAAAGACGTTCGGTATTAGAGTGATAAAAACTTCTTTGAAATTTTTGACTTTAATACTTCGTCACTTCAAGAAGACATAACGAATCAGAGTAGCAGAATCTTGAAACATTACTTGAGCTTTCATATGTCTTTATGTTTGTCGGTCGGTATGAAGCATTGGCTATGAATCTTGGTGAGTCAGCTGGAAATTAGTTAACCTTCCCCTCCATCTGTAAGTATCCTGCAATTAAAACAGTTAGCAAATAACGTGGGACGAATATGGCTTTGTCATTCACACGTGTATTGTTAGAGTAACCTTCGAATCCGTGAAATCGACCTGTTGATCAGGTAATTCAATTTAAGAATAATCTCTTGTCAGGATTTCCCTTCTGAAGTATAGAATCTTTCTAACACATATGCATTAGATTTATCAAACTCAGCATGTTCTCATTACTGGAACATCTTAAAGCAGACATCGCGATAAAAGTGAACCAGTGAGTTACTATCTCACCAATTGAATAGAAAAATCAATTTGAAAAAAATCAATCGACATGTCAACTATGCAAAAAGTGTTTTGTGACACATCAAGAGCTGTTAATCATTTCAAATTCATCATCAATCGTCAATTCATAACCTGGAACAAGTTTTATTCTTATAAAATCGCACCATTGTTTCTTTCTAGTTGTCACAAATTTGATTCATATAGAATCACACAAGTCACCTACCATGAGCTTGTTTGAGATTGGCTCAAGTAGGATTTCCATCTTCACTGTTAGTAATATCACTCGGATGTTCTGGAAAAATCACAAGGATAATGCGTAAGACTCTTAATATATATCTTGTTATTCACATTGTGAGACTTAGCAAGCATAATTTTAACAGTGTCGCTAATGGAATTTATGATGAATCTCTTTTTGCTCTAGACTCATATTGCACTATTGGTTTTAAGTGATCGTCAGGCTGGAGCCGAAACTGGCACCTTTCAATATAAACCTAACTCGGAGTGAGAAAGTCGATAGAAAAGCATTGCAAATCACTGGAGAAATGAAACAAGAGTGTGTGAGAAGACCTTAAGTGGCTAGAGAGGGTTATGCATAGCGTCACTGGGTCCATGAATGTCTTCAATGTCAGACAACAACGTAGTGTTTCCGACAGTTTATGTATTGACCCGGTTTCTGCCTAAGTGTTTAGAGGCTTCTTTCTTTTCACCCCTTTATCCCATACATTTCTTTTCATTCTTCAACCCCTCAATGCTATACCGAACTTCGATAACTAACACCTTGTTGGGTTTTTCCATGCTAACCTCCATCTCATCGACATTTATTCCCGATTCTCACTTTTTCTCCTTTTGTATCAAACCTAAGGACTTCTACACTATCTAGTGTATATCCCTGGGTAGATCCCTCCGGTTCTGGCTGGATCATGGGATTTGAATACCTATGCCTAACCACCTTATAACTCCATAAATTTAAAACTTGTCCGATCTTTTGGGTATTCCATCACAATCTTTCCAAAATCATTAAAAAAGTTCAATCAAAGTGTTTGATATAAATATCAAAGGATTTACACTTTGAGAGTTTTTTATAATCATAAAAGTACCCCCCATAACACCGCCAATCGAATCGTATACATGCTAATGTAGAGTGCATGATTCTATTTATAAATGATCACATTTCAATACAAATTAGATTCATTAATCCAGTTTCTTCCTCCCTTATCTAAAATGTTAATTCCCTTGATATTTTAGATATCATTGATTAAACGTTTAAGGGACAAAATGTAACCAATATCCCCCCCTAATAGGAAACATATTCAATGCTCCCCCTCAATTTTTGAGGGTATATAAGACAGTGTTGAGTACAATAATTTGAAATTTTTTGAATTTACTAAGAAATTCTTGAAAATTTTGTAATCGAGCACTCCTTATAATCACCATTAAGTCTACACTATATATATACAAATTCATAAGATTAATATGTACGAGGTTTGACCTGAATGATGAGAACATCATATGATAAATCATATGGTTCTTTGTAGCAGCCGCAGGTCTTCCCCGTAGTCTCTCTTAAGAAGTTGTCTTAGCTTCCCCCTAAATCAGCAATCCTTCCTTGAGTAGATTCAAAACTTTTTTGCAAGCCGCCTCAAGCAGTCTTGATGTAAAAAACCCAAATATCCAAAGTACACAGTTAATTTTCGAAACCGTAACACCAAAGTCAATAAGTCTCGTGATGCCGTAATTTTCTCCTTACACGCTATGATGATATAAATTGAAATACCAAAGTCAACTAAGTCCTGGATGTCACAAATATTTATTCCCTCAAAAATGAAAAACACCAAGTGCAACTAATCCCAAACGACTCATTCTTCTGCAGAATACTGACTAATCATAAGGAATCACCATACTTATCATAACCAGGTTTACCAACTTTTATCAAAATATTTCTACTCCTTTTAAAAGTAACTTAGAATTAACCGATGGGTAAAACATTAATTGAAACAAAAGAATCCCTTCTGACTTTTTAAATAACTATTCTCCCAACACTTCCCCTTGGGGACTCAAATGATGCATACTGACTAATGACGAGATGTCTCTTCGACCATGTGATTGAAATAGTACACCCGAAAGAAACAAAGAAAGGCCTAAAATTTAAAGAAGGTGACTTCAAAGAAGGCCATGGACTCTATCAAGTATACATCTACTCCTTCCCCCTTGCTAGTTTCGACACCTCAGAATTAGCAAAACCTTGTATGCACACATACTTGAGATTGTGTTTGAGGTATAACTAAGCTTAGATCTATCTCGTGAGAATCAACTTCAAGGCTTTTAAAACTATGAAAGTATTTCCAAGCATTCCTAAGTCTTTTACAAACTATGAAGTGTTGGCAATATTGATCGAATGTAGTTTAAAGCCTGAATTCACTAAGTCTCAACTTGCAAATAAGTCCATAAAGTTTTAAACAAATGACATCTAAAGCTCTTATAGTTAATATAAATTAACTCCTTTTAAAATTGTGATCCGTCATTATCAAGAACTTTATCCGTTTATTCCGAGACTATTTAGAAAGAGCACGTTTAAAAGATAAATGGATGGACACATTCTCCCCCTCAAAAAATGACCGTTTTCTATTTAAAGAGTGTTGTCATTGTTTTAAGTATCGAATTGACTATTGAAAAATCTTTTTGTGATTACTGAAAACACTGACTCATTGTGAAGACAACTTTTTACCAATAAAAATAAGATTTCTCTTATTTTGACAAAGAAATGCACTGACACGTACATTAATTTGTATATAGGAAGCACGGGTTGTGTTGCAAAGTAAACACAAGCCTTTGCATGGTCATTAAGTAGACCATGCCCAAATAGATTTCTCGTTGAGTAGTCAATTGTTCTTTTTGACATACTTTGCGTTTAAGAATGAGCACTGGTTGCTATCTGAAATAATTAGCAAGAGCCATTTGCTGAATTGAAAACATTTTGAAACTACTCTGCTCGAACTCTCATTTACAATCCTTGGTCATGATTGAATGACATATTTTTAGACCGTAAAATTTATCGATTTTTAAAAGAAGACATGCCATTATAACCTCATTTTAAATGTTCTCATATTTTAAATGTTTTTTTTCTTTGGTTTTTAAAGATTTTATATTTTTGTATTTTGTTTTTATAAAAGTTTTCCGAAAATGAAAAATCTTTTTGGTTTTTATTGTTTTTAATATATATACATATTATACAGGATATTTGAATAGGTACCACCACTATTCTTCAACTTCATCTGCCAATTGTTCAGAGTCTCCAGCGTAAACTTCTCATTCCTAGCTTGTTGTTAAGGAAATTCAATTCTTTTCTCTGCCAAGGCTTAAGTGAAGAGGTCCGCCAGCTGAACTCAAATGGACAAAGTAAAGCTCTACTACTCAATTCTCAACTGCTCGATTTATGATTGGAATATATGTCAATAGTTTTGATCGAGAATGTTTAACTTGTTGCAGCATAAGGCAGTAGCATTTGTTATCACAGTAGCATTGAATTATTTATTTAATCCAAGGCAATATTCGGTAAGCCTGTGAACTCATCAAAGGACTTGAGCACAACAGCCAAAAACCTATATAATTCAGCATCCGTATTAGATATCACATGCTGTATTTGCCTTTTTGATGACCAGTCTCACAAGTCTGTCTCCCAATAATGCAAAACATCCTGATGTACTTCATCTAATATCTCGGCAACCCGTGTGATACTCCTGCAAAGATGTTTAGAGCAATAGAAGAATACTTTGATACCAGAGCCCTATTAATAGTTTTCTCTTAGGTATTTAAAGATTCTTTTTACAACATGTAAGTTCTTTTCGGTAGGCTTTGCCTGATACCAAGCACACATGTATACAGCAAATGTAAGGTCTGGTCTACTGGCTGTGAGATACATAAGGGTGCCCACCATTCTATGATAGTGTGTAGGGTCAACGGCTTTCCCTTGTGTATCTTCATCCAGTTTGGATTTCTCCACCATGGGAGTATCCACGGAGTCACTAGATTCCATACTATAATTTTATCAAGATTTCGAGCAAATTTAGACTGGTTAATTATAAAGATGCCTCTAGGACTTCGTAAAATCTGTAGTCCGAGAAAAAATGATATTTTGCCCATCATCGACATCTTAAACTTTTAACACATTATTTTTGAAAATTGGTCACATAGTTCAGGTGAAGTAGACGTAAAAATTATATCATCAACATATATTTATACCAGGTAAGAAAAACCTGCCTTGTCTTAAGATGAATAATGTGGGATCCACGGTTCCTTTAAAGAATTCCTGAGAGAGTAGAAACTTCGATAATAGATCGTACCACATGCGAGGAGCTTGTTTCAACCCATAGAGAGCCTTCTTAAGCTTATACACATGATTCAGATTGTCTTTATCCACAAACCCGTCCGGTTGGCTGACATAAACTTCTTTTGGCGCAGAAACCGTCAGAATCATCTAAACATCCATTTGGTTGATGATCATAATCATGTGAGCAGCATAAGCGAGGAAAATTCAAAGAGCATCAAGTCTAGCCACTGGAGCAAAAGATTCCTCAAATTATTCTCTTCTTGACGGTAACCATGAGCAACCAAACGAGCCTTGTTCTTTAGAATTCCTCCTAATTTATCAAGTTTCACCTTGTATATCCATTTTAAAATAATAACCATCACTTTATCTGGACGAGGAACGAGTTCCCAGACTTTAAGATGTTTAAATTCATTAAGCTCCTCTTGTATTGCTTCAATCCAACATGCTTGAGTTAATGCGTCTTTATAGTTCTTTGGTTCAACTGATGTGAAGAAAAGGCATCGAGTAACAAAAAATAAGGCTTGTTATGGAGTTGGAGTCTTGTTGAAATAGGTCTTTTAGTTCACCGATTATTTGTCATTAAAAGGATGAATCCTAGTCTATTTGGTATGTGTTCTGAGTTTGGGAGCCAATTTGCACAACAATAGGAATAAACATCCAAAAGAAGAAGATGCTTCAGAATCATTTTTGGAATTGGAATACTAAAGAACAGATTGTTATTCATTTGTGCAACATCTAAGTCATGATTATCATCTTTAACATGATTAAGAATATAGGAGATTGATTTTCGGGTGTTGTTTAAGAATTACTTGTGGAAAACCTAAACAATTAAACGTTGATAGTTCTTGATCGTTTAAGAGCTCTGTTTGTTTAGAACATGATCTAGGATGAATTAATAACAAAGGCAGAATATTCAAACGTTGAATCATTGTATAATAACTACAGGTTTTCATCTCATCACCTAAGAGACATGACATACTACAAGCCGAAATCTTACATACAATGGTAAGACGGTTACATCAACAAACTGTAACATGAATCATAAATCTTGAGGCTACACCACCATGCAGCATCTATCTCATATGGACGTGTAAACCTACACACACAACGACATTTTTACACCTCTGGTGCAAAACACACGACACTTTATGGCACACTTAAAACTATGTCTATGAGCTCTTTATATAGGAAGATCATGACTTACAACGGAAACATAATACAATAAGGAAACTACTAAATAGCAATTAATCAACATTAAATCTTTCCTATCAACATTAATAGCATTAATAACTTGTCTTTTTATCCTTTTAAGCAATCATTCAATGTTGTTTCATGTTTCCTTCTTAAGGAGAATCTTCTTAAAATCTTACATCTTTTGAAGAATTCCACCTTTGTCTTTTAAGTCCTTCTTGTTTAATTTTGTTTTGTCTTATCAACTCAAATATAATACACAAATACTATGAATGGTGCATCTTGGTTAACAGTTGTTAAGGAAGGTGAACCGGTTTATGCAGCGGGTTCGGGACCAACTACTTCAGCAATTCGAGCAATGACTTCATTGGCTGGGTGATCAACACTAGGTGGAGGAGTGAGTAATTCATCAAACAGTAGTTGAAACAAAATATCCCAATTAGTTCTTGAAGGTGGTACATACGGTGTTGAAGGAGGAGGGTTTGGCACGAGTCCTGAACTGATTGTTGCAGGAGTCATTTCATGAAGTGCAGGTCCTAAACTGATGTGTTCAAAAGCCATATGACCATTTCATACACATTGAAAGACCAAGTAAACAAAGCATATCTATCTCATTGAATCACTATTCTCCCCTTTAAAAATTGCATGAATTGATTGCCATTTTTGATCTAGTAAATTAGAATACAAGCTAATGTACGTTGACCCACTTAATGACTGAACGAGCATGGGAAAATATGAAAAAATGTTGATGAGAATGGTCGAAAACAAGAAGATTTCTCTTTTTTTAAAGATAAAGCGCACTGAAGCGTACACTATTCTTTTCTTGAGAACAGGGCCCTAAAGTTTTAGTCACAGACGCCATAAGTTCATGTTTAACATAAGTGGAATTCCTTGAACCCTTGGTTTTTGATATATCACTCTTTTTAGAAAACAAACTCTGAGTCTTTCCTTTTTAAGATTGAAAGATGTACCTGCACTTAAGTTAAAATTACCTTCACGGACATTAAGAGTTTGATCGCATTTATATGGGTTAGTGATATTTTCATTTGAACCATTTGGAGGTTCATAATCAACCTTGGTTGTGTTAGAGGTGAATATATTTCCAGTTGGAACCCACCTAAGACCAACAATGTTAAAGATTTCTACCCGTTGGTATCTACCTAAGGCAAAATTTAGGAGTTTTTGTTTTCTCATGCACAGCGGAAGACTTATTAGGAGAAAACCTATGTCCTGTAACAATCTGCTTACCAGGTTTCTGAGTATGAATCTTTGGTTCTACGGGTTTGTTACTCGGTTTCAGTCTTAGAGGATTTGAACTTAACGCAGAATTTACTCTTTCAGGAATTTTGTTATATAAGCATCATGGTTTGCATTAAAGACATATTTCTGACAAGTCAAACAAACAAAGTGTTTGGAGTCCAAAAATGAAATAGGATTCCTAAAATGATCTGTTTTTTGCACAGCTTTTAGCATTTCCTCACTACTCTTAGATGCAGGCCAATTCCTAGACATTTGATTATTGCTCATAGGTTTTGGTGTACAAGTATTAGGAGAGTGGTGTGTTCTAGCTGAAGGCTTTTTCTTAGGTTTAAGATTCCTATTTTTGTCTTGTGTCTTTTTCTTAGCTTCCTCTAGATAGTAATTATGAGCCATGGCATTTGACCCATATAATTATTTAGAACTATTCCTAGATGAGCTAGGTGTAATCACATGATGAGGTTTTTCAAGCACAGATTCTCTAACTTTAGGCAAATAATAAAAGTGACGTGGTTTTGGCCAATCGTTATTCCCATCAACTCGTAAGCAAACCAAGGTTTTGAAAAGTTAGGTCATTTTAGATTTAAACGCATTCAGTTGTCTAACAACTAATTGGTTTCTGGGTGGTTTTAAAACTGGTTTCCCCAAAATTAATGGTTTTTCAAACTTAGTATCCATGCTATTTCCTTTTAACTTTCTTAATTTGTTTTTCAATGCTACATTCGTAAAAATGTTTTCCTAAATCCGAGCTTTTAAATCATCATTTTCAACATTCTGCCTATTTACTTGAGCAATCAATGAGTACATTAAGGTCGTTTGTCCAAACTCGTATCTTTTTTGATAAAACGTAAAGATCTTTTATCTGTTTCAAATGCTCATTTTCCTAATGCAACTTCCTCAATCTCATGAAAGTAATTTTACCAAACTATGATCTAATTTGATATGATTGTCAATACCTCTATTGGGAATAAATTCTTCAACTTCTGTTCAAAACTAGTACTGCTCATATATAAACAACCAAAAACTAACTGTTAAAGATAATAGATAAGAAGAAAGTTAGTACTGCAGAAAAAGTTTTAGTACTGCCAGTACGTAACTAAATACTGATAGAAGACTAGTACTAAGCCAGAGAAGATTAATAGTCTAAGGAATCAGATGTCAAAAGATAAGGATTGCCAAACAGATAGGATTACTGGAAATGAAATTAGAAGATAATTATAGAAATAGATTGTAATTAGAATAATCTAAAAGTTTATGTTTATCTTTAGTATAAGTTGTAAGCACAAGACTCTTAGTCTATAAAAGAGGCTTCTAGGCATTAGTTTGATATAATAAGTTTCGATAGTTTCAAGTCGATTAAGAAAACTTAAAGGTTGTAAAACCTATTACTAGTGAAAGTACTTCCGTATTATTGATCTAATAATATTGGAGCATTTGGTTATATTCATTGTTCATTCTACTACTATCTGCATCACATTTACTGTTTTATTCATAATACTCCTAGATATTTAATGTGTAGATTTTTGCATACACTTTAGTATTCATACAAAGTTTCTATAACAAGAATTTAATGGATTTATCACAAGTAATTTAACCTAGACAAGCTAAGGAATTGATCAACGATTAGTGATCAACCAGTGTATCAGAGCCTTGCTTTGAGAAACTTAAAACTAGAAGTCATGGAATTGAATTCTGCACATAGTAATACTAAAAACTACTCCTATGCTACCCAAACCTCAAACAAGATGATATGAATTGGGTGATAAGAATTAAGAAGTACTTCCAGGTACAAAGACTAGCTCTATATAGGGCATAGAGAATGGTAACTCCCATGGTATCTATACACAAACAACACAAGAGAATGGTACTTCATACAAAATGTTAGTACTGTAACTTCAAAGAAAAGACCAACAAGAAGAATGATGTGAAGGCTAGAAGCTTGCTACTATGCTCTGTCCCAATGAACATCAACGTTACATCAGGTCAGTACACTGATGGCTAAAACAATGTTTGCTTCTATAAAACAAACCGATTTAGAGGTAATGAAAGCCACTAAGAAAACATAGAAGACACTTTTTGAAGCAACAATATGAAAATTTTAGTGCATCAAGCACATAGTCTCTTGACTCTATCTTTAACAGGCTCCAGAAGATTGTTAGTAGGCTTGCAATTTTAGGTGTGGTTATCGCTTTTTAAAAGAAAGACTTAAATTTTCAAAAATTTGAGCAGCTTACCTCTGAGTGGAATACTCATGTTGTAGTCTGGATGAATAAGGCTGAAATTGAAACAATGACAGAGATATTTATACAACAACTTTAAAAATAGTTGAAATAAAGTGTAAAGAAATCTGTTGGTGCAAGTAGTGGTGCTCAAAACTTGGCCTTTATGACTGCTCCAAGCACTAGCAGTACTAATGATGTTAATACTGCTAAACCTGCATGATAAGGTTATTATTGTTACTCTAACATTTAACACTGCTATCCTCCAAGTTAGTATTGCAAGCTTTAGTGATAATGCTATTACGCTTTTCGATGGATTTGAGAACCCAATGGTTCTAATCTCCTACAGCAGGACTTAGAGCAAATTCATGAAGATGATCTAGAAGCAATGGATTTGAAAGTGGCACTCCACTCTGCTAAGTATAAGGGCAAAGAGGTACTATTAGAGGACATGCAAGAAAATTTTCATTAATGCTAATGATACTGCTAGGTATGATAAATCCAAGGTACCATGTTTCAACTGTCATAAGATGAGATACTTTGCTAGGGAGTGTAGAGCACCAAGGAATAAGGAGGGTTAGTTCAGAAATCAAGACAACACTAGGAAGAAAGGAAACAATGAAGACACATCTTCAAAGGCAATGTTGGCTATAGATGGTGTAGGTTTTGACTGGAGTGACATGGCAAAAAAACAAGTTCAGACAAACATGGCTCTAATGGCGTTTTCAGACTCTGAGGTATACAATGATAAAACTTGCTCTAAAACTTGTCTGAAAAACTATGAAACTCTTAAGAAACAATGTGATGATTTAATTGTTAAGCTTAATCAAACTGAATTTACAGCAGCTACTTATAAAAGAGGTTTAGCAACTAATAGTAGAAGAACAAATTATCACATATAGAAAGAATGAGGTTCTTTTTAGTGAAGAAGTTGCAGTTCTTAAAAGAGAAGTGGCTTGCAAAGACTATAAAATAAATATGCTTAAAAGTGAGTTTGAAAAAGTTAAGCAAGAAAAAGAGGGTATTGAATTTAAAATTAAGAAATTTGATAAAGCTTCAAAAGACCTAAACAAGTTGTTAGAGAGTCAGATAACTGACAAAAGTAAAAAGGGTTTGGGGGTATAGTGCTGTTCCTCCACCTTATCCTTTAATCTATAATAGACCTAAAAAGCTTGATTTGTCTTATTATGGTCTTGATGAATTCAAAGAGCCTGAATTCAAAGGGTATGGTCCTGAGAATAGTAAGCAAGAGTCTAACATAGTTTGTGATAAGAAATCAGATGATTCTAAGGAAAATTCTGATAACTCTTTGGTAAAAGAACAAGTATCAAAAGATATAAGTAGCTTTGTTGAGTCTTCACTTAATGTTGATAAAAAACTATTTTTCCTGTTGATAAAAAGGTAGAGTCTGTCAAACCTAAAAATCATGAAAAACCAGTTAAAAAGTCAGTTAGGTATGTTGAGATGTATAGATCACAAACTCCTAGGGGGAATCAAAGGAATTGGAATGGGCAGAAGTCCAATCAACTAGGAAGTGATTTTATGATGTATAACAAAGCTTGCTATATTTGTGGGAGTTTTAATCATGTACAGGCTCAGTGCAAATACCATCAAAGGGAAAGGTTGGTATATGGAAGTAATTATAACAGGGTGAACTACAACTATACTACCAAAAAGACTCACCCTAATGCTTAAAGGAACATGGTTCCAAGAGCAGTTTTAATGAAAACTGGCCTAAAAACTTTTAATACTGCCAGGACAGTTAATACTGCTCATCCTAAATCTACAATTTTTAGTGCTAAACAATGTCATGTTTTCCAAAAACAGCACAATCAACTGTAAGAAGACCCTTTCAATCTAAAACAACATTATCTAATAAAAGGTTTACACATAAAGTTAATATTGCCAAGGTACAAGCAGTTAATACTGCTAGGCCACAAGCAGTTAACACTGCTAGGCCAAAAATAGTTAAAACTGCTAGGCCAAATTCTGCAGTTGTTAATGATGTTAGGGTTAATCAGGCAAATGCTGTAAATGCCTCAGCATGTTGGGTTTGGAGACCTACCAAACCTAATAGTGCATCATTCACCTTGAAGAAACATAATTACATTGATGCACGAGGAAGATCCAAGTTAGTAATGGCTTGGGTCCCCAAAGGAATCTAATTTCCTTATTTTAAGTGCAAGCCACAACAAGATGATACATGATTTGTTGACAGTGGATGCTCAAGGCACATGACTGGGAACATAGCTTATCTCTCAGATTTCAAGGAATTTGATGAAGGTTATGTTACATTTGGAGGAGGAGCTCATGGTGGTAGAATATTTGGTAAAGGAACTCTCAAAACTAATAGTCTTGATTTTGAAGATGTATACTTTGTCAATGAGTTAAAATTCAATCTGTTAGCCTTAAATAATGAGTCGAACACGGAAGTTCGTTCATTTAAAATATTAAGTCTTGGTCATTTTAACTTGTAACGTTGTAATAGGCTAGAACGGGTAAACAGGCTCAGTTAATGTAATCTAACCGGTCACGTGTATCAGGCGAAAGCCCAAGTAATCCCAAGCCCGGCCCGTAGAAACACCAAGGCATGAAAGCCTCTTGGTTTTAACTATAAATACCCCTCTCCAAGGATGGAGAGGGTGTTGGTCTCATTTGTAAGATTTCATTTGTGTAATCAACCATCTATTTTTCTCTCTTTATTTCTCTCTCTAACTTCTCTCTAAAATTCTTCCTTTTCTCCTTTCTATTTTTCTTGTATCCATGGTGAAGTGAAGGTGATATTGGGTTACCGACATTTGGTATCACTCGCCTCGGGTGGGTTTAGTGTCTTTGTTGTTGTGAACTTATTCGAGCTTCTTGGTTCGGCTTTAAGAGCTTATTTTTTTTCTTTCTTTCTCTATTCGTAGCTTATTTCAAGCTTTTGGTTAGCTTATTTATCTAGTGGTCCAAACGGTTTAACAAGGCAAGAGACCAAGATCCAAGTATTAAGGAGCAAGGACGTTGGAGGTTTTGTTGTTTCGATAGAAGACAAAGACAAGGACGGTTGTACATCTTGGAGTCTTGTGTGAACCGAACGAGTTCAAACCTAAAGGAACCGATCTAGCAAAAGTTCACGAGGAACCGAACTAGTCAAGTGTGTTGAGGCCGCCGATCTAGTAAATTTTGTTCATGAACCGAACTAGTCAAAACACTTTGACAACCGATCTAGTTGTTTTCTTTTGGAACCGAATGAGACCACCAAACTAAACCACCGATCTAGTTGTTTTCTTTTGGAACCGAACTAAACCACCGATCTAGTTGTTTTCTTTTGGAACCGAACGAGACCACCGAACTAAACCACCGATCTAGTTGTTTTCTTTTGGAACCGAACTAAACCACCGATCTAGTTGTTTTCTTTTGGAACCGAACTAAACCACCGATCTAGTTGTTTTCTTTTGGAACCGAACTAAACCACCGATCTAGTTGTTTTCTTTTGGAACCGAACGAGACCACCAAACTAAACAACCGATCTAGTCATTTGTACGTGGGAACCGAACGAGTTCAACTTAATGAACCGATCTAGTCGTTTTTCATAGAAGGACTCGAACGAGTTTAACATTTGATACAACCGAACGAGTTTCACATTTGGTACAACCGAACGAGTTCATTCTTAGTTCACCGATCTAGTTAAGACTAGTGTGAACCGAAATAGTAAAAAAAAAACCCCTTCACGAACCGAACTAGTTGCTTCCCGAACTAGTAATTTTCAGAAACGAAACTTATACGTTATAAATCAATTCTATTTTATTAACTGATAATACTGCTTTTGAAAAGTTTTGCCCAACAGTATTAAGTGTTTTAATGCCAGATTTCATTAAGACTGCTTTTGGAACAAAGTTTCCTTTTGGATGAGGGTGAGTCATTCTTTGAGAATTTTGGTGATTTTCCCTTCTAGCATTGTTCCATACAGTTTTCTCTAACATTTTCTTTTCACAATCTTTGATCAAATGATTAAAACTGCCACATTCATAACAAGCTTTATTTTTAAACTCAAAATTACTTCCTAATTTCTGAGTCGTCAAATTATTCCAGTTTCTCTGGTTACCTCTAGGGCTTTGACTATTTTTCCTAGGGTATTTAGCTTGCTTTTTGTTCTCTACCTTCTTAACAGACTCCCTAGGTGTTTTTACATGCTCATTAGATTTAACAAATTCTATTTTGGCAAAACTAGGTTTTTCCCTGTTTAGATTTAAACTCATTCTCATTCTCATCCTCACTGTCAGATATCCAGTCTTTAGTAAGAGGTTCACCAACAGACTTAGGTTTTGAACACAACTAGTCTTAGCTTCTCTTGTTGCAACATCAGGTATACTAGTTACTGACTCATAAAAACATATTCTTCCTCATCAGCAAGTACCAAATCATATTTAAGGGGCAGTAACACTTAGTGGGTATAAGTAAGTAAGTTTGGCGCGCACATGGATTCTACAATATAAGATTTACATGTATGTCGGAATATATATATTTATACTTATGTAAAATATGCATTTTCTTATACGCGGACCACTATTATTATAGGTCGCGGTTGAGTTGTTGGCGTTCTTCTTTCCTTGTTGACTTTCTCGGTCGATACTTCTATTTACGGTGAGTTTCTTACATTCCCCTTTTTGCATGTTTTAAATGTTTTGGGGTGGAAAGCATGATGTGTCGTTTGTTATGCTTTTACTTTTAAGTAATTAATTGTTTGAGCACATTTGAACTTGAACTTGTTTTGAACGTATGGAACTGGATTTGAACTTGTTGAACATTGGAAACGTGTTAAACTTTGGAAACGTGTTGAACTTTGAACTTTGAACTTGATATGTATGTTTTTTGATGCTTGGAACCCGCCACTACTTTTAACTCATTATCCCCCTCATCGTGATTGAGACGTTAGTACTTATAGATAGTGCTATTAGGATATTAGCCCCTCCTCACTCCCCGCACAAGGGTGCATAGTACTAAGTGTTTCTGCCACAGTATACAACTAGAACTTGATTAGATGTTTGGAACGGATAGGCTGAATATGTTTAAGTAGTGCCTTACATGAACACTATAGCATACATATATGTTGGTTTGATTTGTGTTATGTTAATTTATGTAACGAGAACTGTTTTGAAAACTTGTCTTGTGTTTATTAACTTGCCATTGAGTTGGCAAACTAATTTTGGATATCAATTCTTTTTCTAAAACTATATTTTGTGGACATAATCCTGTGAGCTCACCAACTATTTTGATAGTTGACCTTTTTCATCATGCTTTTCAGGTGACATTCTTAAAGTGGAAACTTAGCGCATTTGCATTGGATTTGTTAAAGATGTCTACTTTCTTCCAAGTTGTTGTCTTTTGGGTCATCCATGTTCGGAAGAAAATTAACTATGTTGTCTTTGTACTTTTAAACTCGTACTTGGAAAAGTTGTAATTCGGATAACTTTCTTTTATCTTTATTCATGTATGGTGTTTTATCTATCATCTTGTGTTATGTTTATTAATATGTTACACCTCGCGTTTTCGCCTTGGTGGGGTGTGACAGATTGGTAATTCTTTCAAGTTATTGTCATTTGTACTTTATAAACTCGTACTTGGAAAAGTTGTAATTCGGATAACTTTCTTTTATCTTTATTCATGTATGGTGTTTTATCTATCATCTTGTGTGATGTTTATTAATATGTTACACCTCGCGTTTTCGCCTTGGTGGGGTGTGACAAAAACAAACACTTATAAGCTATTAGAAATAGTCTATAATACGAAATTAGCGAGTTAAAAGAAAAAGTGTCAAAACTCGAGAAAAATAAGGAAGTTGATCTCGAGTGTACAACGTGTCAAAAACTTAAAATTGAAAACGAAAAACTCAAAGAGGAAGCGTCCAAGCTAACTCAATTTCGAAAGAGTACACACTCACTTAGTGAGATGCTATGTTTACAAAAACCCTCTAGAGATAAATCGGGTCTAGGTTTAAAGTCATTTGAAGCATCAACAAGCGGGACTAAGAAAATTAAATTTATAAATTCTGAAACAATAGGTTACGGCCCCTAGATTAAAGAGGATGACCCCCTGATTGTCCAGTCGGTCCCTAAAATAAATCAGGGACCATCTGACTTTTTGACATAACAAGAAAAACCTATTTCATTTTCAAAATCTATTTTAGGTCCTAGACCAAAGCATATAACGGTAAATAACGTTAAAGTTCCCTCTGCTAGTGATGATTGTTGATCCCTTTTTAACAGATCTTACTTAGCTTGTTAAAGCTTAGTTGTGTTGGATAGATCCAAAACAACTATAGTAGAAACTAAGATTGAGAATATCACAAACTATGCGGAAACTAGTTTGCAATACTAAGAAGAACAATAAAACAGTAAACAAACTTTTACTAAACTTTCAGCCTCAATATGAAACGATCACTCTGAATAGTGATAGGGTTACAAAATAACCTTGAAGCTACGAATATCAAAGATGTACACCTAACATTATGCCCTAGGACCTCCTTTTATACACCAAGGAGTCCTACAAGGCTTACAATACTTTCCTAACTTATCATGATCTTTTCTATAAACAAACGTAATCTCCTAAACAAATAAGTTATACATATCTTCTTTACAAATAACTAATACTTATCTTCGTAAGTATTCTTGTTCTCCAATCAATCTTTGATCTCATCTCTGTCAGCATAATCCTTCCAGCAGTAGTAATCACTCAGCAGTTGTAACTGAGCACAAGCAGTATTAACCACTTAGAAGTTTACTCTAGCAGTATTAACATACACTATTAGTACTAACTTTTGTACTAGCAGTAATAACTACTTAGTATATTTTCAGTCTTCATCTCTGAGCAGTCTTAACTTCTGTTAGCAGCAGTAACTTTATGCTAACAGTACTAATATATACTAACAGTAGTAACTAGCAGTAGTAACTTTTACACTACCAGTACTAACTACTTAGCATAATTTTCATTAGTATTACCAGCAGCACTAAGTTATGCTTGACAGCACTAATATATACCTGAGCAGTAGTAACTCTAAGAATCATCTTGAAGTCTTTTAATCCCAACAATCCTCCCCTAAACTTGATGTTCATCTTCTGAATCTTTAAGTTTTTTCATTATAAGTCTTCATCACTATCAGGAGGATGTATTCAAACACTTCATTGACCCTTTTCCTGCTTTGTCATGAGCTTGAGTAGTTGATAGCACATCTCATTCCAATGATCAGCTTGAAGCTTTTTGTTCAGCATGTTTGAGATTGTTATTGGTGTAAGGGGATATCTTTTCTCAACCAACATAAAGATATGTAGATTTTTAAACCTTACAAAGTGCACTCCACATGTATCAAACAGCTTCCAAATAGTCACTTTGTATCCTTGTAGATTTCTCCATACTTCACTTTTTATGTCAGGTTCAAACATTACCTTCATATCACCCCATAACACTCTTTCATATTCATCCTCTGGCCTTGTATTCCCATGTTTAGCTTTAACCAACTTCCAGAGGGTATCCAAGTCTTCTCTATCAATATTCTGGAGCATCTTGATCATTGAAAAGTATCTTTTTGAGCTTCCATCAGCTCTTATCAATTGAAAGTATACAAACTTTCCTTCTTTGACAATCTTGTATTTAACAATCACTGGAGGTTTGATGGCTAGAGGTATAGCATCAATTGCTACCTCATCATCTTTAACTATCTCAATATGCTTTTTCATCTCTGCCTCCTCTTGATCATCATCTTTTTCAGCTTCTACATGCTCATCTATCTTCTGCTTCTTTGAGTTATCAGATTCAAGCTCATCCCCTGCTCTTTTAGAACTTCCTTCTGTTCTTGTCTCACTGCTTTTCACCAACTCTGTATTCATGTCTACAAAAGTGTTTACCCTTTTCATCTCTTTATCAAACATCTCCTGGATCTCATCATAACTTTTGCTCTTCAGCTGATTGTGTTTGTATCCAGCCATGTTCTTCAAATAGGTAGACATTGTATTTCTCTTTTGTGCCTTAGTTGGTGGCTTGCTCCTTTTCTCTTGAGCTCTTAATGCTGCAAAGTGTTTCTTTCTCTTCTCCAAGAGTTCTACAAACAATTTTGACTTTTCTTCAATACTCAACTGTTCTTGTTCTTCTGTTTGCATTTGTTGAGCCAATTGAAAGTCAGCATCCATCATAGCTTGTGTGTTATCCCATGATTCAAGTAAAGCTATGTTGGCTTTTTCTTCCTTTAGTCTTGAAATCCTCTCTTCTTCTTCCAATTCAGCTTGTAGTTGAGCTTCAAGATTTCTAGCAACTTCTTCATCCATTGCAATTTGATCTTTCTTCTTCAAAGGTTTTTCAGGCTCAACCATTTTTGCCTTGCCTTTGTCTTTAGCCTGTGGAAGTTGTGATGCTTGTAAAGGTGATGATGTTGTTTTGAATTCACTTGGCTCTTGAACTACAACCCCTCTAGCCTTGGGTCTTGTAGTTGTAGTTGTTGTAGCAGCAGATGTAACAGCTTTGGGTTTAGCTGCTTTGATTTCTATTAGAGTCTGAGCCAGAGTCAACTCATCAATAGTTGTTGTTGGAGCATTGGCAGTAGTAACTTCAACATTAGCAGTAGTAACTACTTCACCAGCAGTAGTAACTGGATCAGCAGCACTAACTTCCTTTTCAGCAACTTCTTTTTCCTGCTCTTCCAACACACCTGTATCAAACATCAGGTTGTCATCATTCATCTCTTGAGTCTCATCCACCAAAGTCACTTCTGCATCAGCATCAAGATCAAGTATTTTCCTCCACCCTGTTTGGATGCATCCCTCCTGAGCACCCACAACTAACATCATATATAGGATTCTACCCTCTAAATGAAACCAACCTCCTTAATCACATTAAACCCTAGTGTCTTAACATCCTTCTCTTTTTCCTACCTCTTTACACCTTCTTTTCAAGCTCTCAATCTCTAAAGCTTGATTAGAATTTATAGTCTCCAGAGCAAGAACTATTGATTGTAATTGGGTACAAAGATCCATCAATTCAGTAAGTTGCATTCTATCCTCACCACTTTTAGGTAGATCATAGAAGGGGTAGATATATGCTCCTTATTGATAGCCTCATCAGGGATAGGCTCTGTAGGACCACTGTCCTTCCTCTATTTCTTTCTTGACTTTTTCTTTTGAGGTTTAGATGAAGATGGTTGAGTATGAATGGGTGTGAAATGAGAATTAGTAGGAGCAGCTGAATCTTAAACCCATGTCTTCAGTAGCTGAACAGTCTTCATTGTTTTCAAATAGAGGTGGTGACTTTCCCAGAAAAAAACCCTTTCCTAGTCCTCTTCTTCATTTTTAGCACCACCTCTTTTTGTGGGAATGATAACATAAATACTTTTAATATGTCAGGACATTCCCTCAACTTGTTTATTATTTCCTGTAAGACGTGCACGAAACAAACCTTGATAATACATAAGAAATTTTAACCCCACCCTCCAAGTTCCTTTACATATTGTCAAAAATGTACGTTAGGAGAACTTGAATTTTTGTTTGTAGAGCAAGACATATGATAGCAGATGCCATAGTGGCTACAAAAATTCCATTCCAGATGTAGTCCTTATGCACTAAGGCATTGCAGTATGGTAATGGCTAAGAAATTTCCATTTGGGATGAAAAAATAAGCTTTATATAATGTAAGCTTTTGAGTAAGATTTTCATACCCTATTCTTTCCAATTCTGCAAAAATGGTAGCAGTAGGTAGACAATCTGTTCCTTCAGCATCATCCAACTTAAGATCACTCCTTATACTCGTCTCAGTGATGATTACCTTCTTTTTATCTACTAGGGCTTGTTTTTGACGCTCCCTATTAACTGTCTTAATCTTAGCAGATGTCCAAAACTGTTCAATACAGGTAGTATAAATGGTGGGATTAACCGTTAACGCATATTGGACAGAACTTGTATTCAGAAAATCAATAATTTCCTCAAACCCATTACTTTCTTTGGGTTTCTCCAAAAACGCAACCAAATTGTGAGTTTCAGCAAACTTTGGGGTCGACATTGTGATGGGTTTTGAATGATTCAAGATTGAAATTGCGTTAGGGTTTTATTAAGAGAGATTTAAAAAAGTGTAAAATTGAACGAATGAGTGATTGAAACCCTTAATCGAAGTAATTATGAAATCACCCTCAACAACATTAACTGGAACTGGCAACATTAAGTTAAGCCTTAACTAACCCAACAATAGCAAGTTATGCCTGGCAGCATTAACTTATGCCTAACAGCAGTAAGTGTATGCCTAGCAGCATAAACTAATACGGGCAGCAGTAAATTAAGCCTAACAGCATTAACTTAAGCTTAGCAGCATTAAGTTTAAGCTGAGCAGCATTAACTTTAAGACACCAGTATTAACCCCAATTTCTTTCCAAAAAGCATTTCCATCATCAATTTTGATTCTCACAAGCTCTCTTTCTATTTTTAATCTCTCAATATCTCTCATTTCTTTTTCTCACCAATTCACTCTATCTGTTTTTATATCGCACAACTCTCTTTCTATTTTTTAGCTCACTATATCTCTCATTTCTTTTTCTTACCAATTCACTCTATCTGTTTTTATATCACAAATCAAGAGCCCTTCAGACCAGTAGGAGGGAGAGTAGGTGTGGAACAAAATGTCCATCAATTTCCTTTAGTTCTGTATTGGTCCATCCCCACTTCCAAGTGTGTTAACTCTTGAGAGAGGTGGATCATTAGACTGTTTAGATGCAGCCTCAAACCTAGTTTGAGCTTCTGCACCCCTAATATGGTATCTTGGCACCTGGGACCACTACCTGAATCAGTTCCCTGAGGAAAAGACTCATTAAGTGTTGCCATGGATTGGGTCCTATTTATGTTACCACTGTCCTGCTCTGCTTCTAAGCTAGAAGTAGTAGTGGCAGCCCTTTCTATTCTGTCTTCCCACTCCTTAATGACAGTCTCATCTGTTACAAGGGGAATAGGTCCACTAGACTGAGATATCTCAGTGGTCCTTTTGACTTTCCTAGGTTTTTTAGTCTTTTTAAGTTAAGATTGTGATAGAATAGTGATTGGTTCAAGATTAGATAATGATACATTCCCTTTCATCCAATCTTAATTAACCTCCCCTCAAACAATACTTTAAAGATTAAGTAATCCAATGCTAGCAATCAGAAAGTTAAACCTGCTAACATTAAAAGCCTTTGTAAGAAGATCTACAACATTGTGGTTTGTGTGAATCTTGATCACTCGAATTAACTTCTTCTCATAAGAATCTCTGACGAAATGGTGCCTAATCTCTATATGCTTGGTTTTAGAGTGAAACACTGGATTTTTCACAATACAAATGGTGCTCTCATTATCAATGTAAATCTTGGTGTTCATGAAATTGAACCCATAATCAAGCATCTGATTTTGGATCCATAACACCTGTCCATAACAATTAGCAGCAGCAACATACTCTGCTTCAGTTGTTCAGTTGGCAACCACTATTTGCTTTTTACATTGCCATGAAATCAACCTTTTGCCAAGAAATTGACAAGCTCTTGTTGTGGATTTCCTGTCAAGGCTAGCTCCAACATAATCACTATGTGAAAAAGCTTCTAAGTCAAATGGTGATTCCTAGGATATCAAAGGCCTAATTTAGGTTGACCTTTCAGGTATCTAAAGATCCTCTTCACAACATGAAGATGTGAGACTTTAGGAGTAACTTGGAACCTTGCACAAGCACAAACTGCAAATATTATGTCAGGCCTAGAAGCTGTCAAGTACATCAATGATCTAATCATTGATCTGTGTAAATGAACATCCACATCCTCAGCTTCTTCATCCTTGAGCAATGCCTTGTTAGTCTCAATTAGAGTGCTTGATGTCTTGATTGTGACAAAATCAAACTTCTTTAATATATCAGCCACATACTGGTCTTGGCTGATGAAGATTCCATCATCTCTCTGCATGACCTGCAACCCTAAGAAGAAAGTGAGCCCCCCCCCCCCCCTATAGAACTCATTTGGAACTTCTTGTACATCAAACTTTCAAACTCTGTACATAAATACTTCTTAGTAGACACAAAGATGATGTCATCTACATACACTTGTACTAACAGGATATCACCTTTGTCTTTCTTAATAAAAAAAGTCTTATCAATGATCCCTCTTCTAAATCCATTTTCTAATAAGTAGGTAGACAAGGTGTCATACCAGGCTTTAGGAGCTTGATGTAGACCATATAAAGATTTTTCTACCTTATAAACTTTATCAGGGAACTGTGGATCTTCAAAACCAAAAGGTTGGCACACATACACCTCCTCTTCAATAGTACCATATAAAAAGGCACTCTTCACATCCATTTGGTACATAATAAACCTCATAAATGATGCATAGGCCAAAAATAACCTAATTGCTTCTATCCTTACAACAGGAGCAAAAACCTCATCATAATCAATGCCTTCTTCTTGGATATAACCTTGTGCAACCAGGCTTGCCTTGTTTCTAACTACTATCCCTCTCTCATCTTTCTTGTTTCTATAGACCCATTTTGTTCCAATGGCATGCTTGCCTTTAGGTAAATCAACCAATCTCCAAACCTTCTGCAATCTAAACTGTAGCAACTCATCTTGCATTGCCTCTATCCAGCTTGGATCTATCAAAGCTTGTGTCACTTTCTTGGGTTCTATTTGTGAGAGAAAATAGGCAAATAAGCAGTTTTGATCATCTTTGTGATTTGTTCTCCTCTACTTTTTGATGTATCTGACCATAGCAAGTTCTTCAAAAATCTTGGTCATCCTCCTTGTTTGAGTAGCTAAATTTATGTCTCCAGTTATCTGGTCTTTAGGATGATCCTTGTGAATTCTGGTTGTGAAAATAGGACTGACATTCATGGTGGTTTCTAAGTTATTAAGGTCAACCTCTACACCCACATCTTCATCATCATATGCACCACTAAAGATACCAGTATTTAGAAGATTAGCAATTTCCTCCAAATCAGGCATAAGAGGATCAGTAGAAATATCATCAGCATTAGTAAAACTTTGTCGAGCAGCACTAACAGATGGACTAACAGTACTATCTCTGTTAGTGCTGTTAGCATAACCTTTCTTATGTTGAACAAGCAAATTATTCAATGCAACTCTGAAATCTTGCACATTCTGATCATCTTCTTTATTTGAAGCTCCTCCTTCATTCTCTTGACCATTTCTTTTACCTTTATTTGCTGGTTCTTCATTAGTATTTTTACCAGCATCATCAGAAACTGCATCCTTTGAGCTCTGTAGACTATTATAAAGTAATGGTAGCAGAATATAGTGTTGAGTAGGTACTACATCAACATTATCCTTGATACCTGCATTCTTATTAGTTTGATTCCCTACAGTAACTGGCTCATAATTCATAGAGTTTGTTAGTAAATCAATATCAAAGAGCCAACATGGTTTACTCCCTACAACATTGGGTTTGTTTTCAAGAAAGGTTATGTGCAGGTTTTCCTCTACCTTCCTAGTTCTAGTGTTAAATACCTTAAAATCTTTGCTATTTATAGAGTATCCAATAAAAGAACCCCTCATCAGCCTTCCCATCAAATTTGCCTAGGGGATCTAAGGTATTAAGAATAGTCACAAGACACCCAAAAAGGTCTCATAAAACTTATACTATGTGGTCTACCATGTAATAGGTAATAATGAATCTGCTAGCATAGTCCTAGCTGCCTCTATTAGTGTCATATTCTTTCTTTCAGCAACACCATTTTTTTGTGGAGTTTGGGCAACACTAAACTCCCTCGTAATCCCTTTCAACCCACAGAACTGATTCATGTCATTATTTTTAAACTCAATTCCATTGTCACATCTGATGATTTAACCTTATGATTTATTTGGTTTTCTATACAGGTAGTATAAATGGTGGGATTAACCGTTAACGCATATTGGACAGAACTTGTATTCAGAAAATCAATAATTTCCTCAAACCCATTAATTTCTTTGGGTTTCTCCAAAAACGCAACCAAATTGTGAGTTTCAGCAAACTTTAGGGTCGACATTATGATGGGTTTTGATCATTAAAGATGAAATTGAGTTAGGGTTTATGATTAGAGAGAATAACAAAGTCTAAAATCAAACGAATGAGTGATTGAAACCCTTAATCGAAGTATTTATGAAATTATCCTCAACATCATTAACTTAAACTGGCAGCATTAAGTTAAGCCTAACAGTATTAACTAACCCAGTACTAGCAAGTTATGCTTGGCAGCATTAACTTATGCCTAACAGCAGTAAGTGTATGCCTAGCAGCATAAACTAATACGGGTAGCAGTAAATTAAGCCTAACGGCATTAACTTAAGCTTAGCATTATTAAGTTTAAACTAAGCAGCATTAACTTTAAGACACCAGTATTAACTCCAATTTCTTTCCAAAAAGCATTTCCATCATCAATTTTGATTCTCACTAGCTCTTTTTCTGTTTTTAATCTCTCAATATCTCTCATTTCTTTTTCTCACCAATTCACTCTTTCTATTTTTATTTCACAAATCTCTCTATTCTTTAGAGCTCATAGTTTCTCTTTGTCTGTTTTTGCTTTCTCTTAATTCTTTTAAGCTCACCAATTCAGACAATTATGTATAAAATTCCATCAATTCCTTTAGTTTCATGTTGTCCTATCCACTTCCAAGTATGTGAACTCTTGAGAGAGGTGGGTCATTGGACTATTTAAATGTAGTCTTAAACCTAGTTTGAGCATCTACACCCCCAATATGGTTTCTTAGCACCAGGGACCACTACTTGAAGCAGTTCCCTAAGGACTTGGCTCATTAAGTGTTGCCATGGATTGGGTCCTATTGATGTAACCGTTGTCCTGCTCTGCTTCTAAGCTAGAAGCAGTAGTGGCAGGCCTTTCCATTCAGTCACCCAACTCTTTATGGATAGCCTCATCATCAACCTTTTCAGGGGGACCACCAGACTGAGGTATCTTAGTGTCCTGACCTCTTTTGGCTTGCCTAGGTGTTTGACTCTTCACACACTTCTGTTTGATATTACATGTCCTTCCATCCATTCTTGACTGCATATTTACATAATTAGCCTCCCCTCAATCAATACTTTAGAGGTGAAGCATTCAATACCATGTACTCAATATGCTTAGCCTGCAAATGTTACTCCAAAACCAAGAATTCACAATCCAAAGTATTTTCTTGTTTAATAGTAAGAGTTATAACTAACAGTTTGAACTAGCAGTCTTAAGTATAGCTAGCAGTACTAATTATACTTAGTAGTACTAACTTTTGCCTAGCAGTACCAAAACCTGCCTAGTAGCATTAACCTTACAACTACCAGTTTTATTTTCAAATTTATCTCTAACATTTTCTCCAGGCCATATTAATCATTAGTCTAACAAATACATCTTTAGAGATTAAGTAATCCAATGCTAGCAATCATAAAATTAAAACTGCTAACATCAAATGCCTTTGTAAGAAGATCTGCAACATTGTGATCTGTATGTATCTTAATCACTTGAATGAGCCTCTTCTCATAAGAATCTCTGATGAAATGGTGCCTTATTTCAATGTGCTTGGTTTTAGAATGAAACACTGGATTCTTTACAATACAAATTGTGCTTTCATTATCAATGTAAATCTTAGTGTTCATGAAATTGAACCCATAATCAAGCATCTGATTTTGGATCCACAACACCTGTCCACAGCAATTTGTAGCAGCAACATACTCTACTTCAGAAGAAGAGTTGGCAACTATAGTTTGCTTTTTACATTGCCATGAAATCAACCTTTTACCAAGAAATTGACAACCTCCTGTTGTGGATTTCCTGTCAAGGCTAGCTCCAGCATAATTACTCCTTTAGTACTTCCTCCAAATGCAACAAATCCACCATCAATCTTTGGATAATCTATAAGAAATGACTTGTTTCTAGTCATCATCTCTTCAGCATGACCTGCAACCCTAAAAAGAAAGTGAGCTCCCCCCAAGAACTCATCTGAACTTACTTGTGCATCCAAACTTTCAAATTCTCTCAAAAAGACTTCATAGTAGACCCAAAGATTGATGCATCACATACACCGACACTAACCAAGATATCACCTTTGGTTCATTCTTGATAAATAAAAGTCTTATCATGATCCCGCGTCAAAGTCCATTTTGCCTAAAAGTATGATAGATAAGGTCTCAAAAACCAGGTCTCTAGAGCTTGATGTAGACCATATAAAGCTTTTTCTACCTTATAAACTTTGTCAGGGAACTGTGGATCTTCAAAACCAGGAGGTTGACACACATACACCCCCTCTTTAATAGTACCATATAAAAAGGCACTCTTCATATCCATTTGGTACACAATAAACCCCATAAATGATGCATAGGCCAAAAATAACCTAATCACTTTTATCCTTGCAACAGGAGCAAAAACCTCATCATAATCAATTCCTTCTTCTTGGGTGTAACCTTGTGCAACCAATCTTTCCTTATTTCTAACTACTATCCCTCTCTCATCTTTCTTGTTTCTATAGACCCATTTTGTTCCAATGGCATGCTTGCCTTTGGGTAAATCAACCAATCTCCAAACCTTCTACAATCTAAACTGTAGCAACTCATCTTGCATTGTCTCTATCCAGCTTGGATCTATCAAAGCTTGTGTCACTTTCTTGGGTTCTATTTGTGAGAGAAAATAGGCAAATAAGCAGTTTTGATAATCTTTGTGATTTGTTCTCCTCTTCTTTTTGATGTAACTGACCATAGCACGTTATTCAGAAATCTTGGTCATCCTCCTTGTTTGAGTAGTTGAATTTATGTCTCCAATGATCTGGTCTTTAGGATGATCCTTGTGAATTCTGGTTGTGGGAATAGGACTGACATTCATGGTGGTTTCCAAGTTGTTAAGGTCAGCCTCTGCACCCACATTTTCATCATCGTATGCACCACTAAAGATACTAGTATTTAGAAGATTAGGAGTATCCTCCAAATCAAGCATAAGAGGATCAGTAGGAAGATCATCAACATTAGTAAAACTTTACCCAGCAGCACTAACAGATGGACTAACAGTACTATCTCTGTTAGTGCTGTTAGCATAACCTTCTTTCTGTTAAACAAGTAAATTATCTAATGCAGCTCTGAAATCTTGCACATTCTGGTCATCTTCTTTATTTGAAGCTCATCCTTCCTTCTCTTGACCATTTCTTTCACCTTCATTAGCTGGTTCTTCGTTAGTCTTTTTACCAGCATCATCAGCAACTGCATCCTCTGAGCTCTTTGGACTGTCATAAAGTAAAGGTAGCAGAATATATTGTTGAGTAGGTACTGCATCAATATTATCCTTGATACCTGCAATTATATTAGTTTGATTCCCTGCAGTAACTGGCTCATAATTCATAGAGTTTGTTAGTAAATCAATATCAAAGAGCCAATCTGGTCCACTCCCTACAACATTGGGTTTGTTTTCAAGAAAGGTTATGTGTAAGTTTTCCTCTAACTTCCTAGTTCTAGTGTTAAATACCCTAAAAGCCTTGCTATTTATAAAGTATCTAACAAAGAACCCCTCATCAGCCTTCCCATCAAATTTACCTAGGGGATCTAAGGTATTAAAATAGTCACAAGACACCCAAAAGGTCTCATAAAACTTATACTAGGTGTCTACATTAATGAGTTCATAAGGAGTCATTGTTGTGTAGGCATTGGTCACTAAAACCCTATTTCTGAACATAACAGGCAGTACTAACTCTTCACCCAAAATGTAGTAGGTAATAATGATCTGCTAGCATAGTCCTAACTGACTCTATTAGGGGTCATATTCTTTCTTTTAGCAACTCCATGTTTGTTGTGTAGTTTCCTGGCAACACTAACTTACTCTCTTAATCCCTTTCATACCCACATAACTGATTCGATGTCATTATTTTTAAACCTCCAGTTCCATTTTCACAGTCTGATGATTTAAACACATATGATTTATTGGTTTTTCTATGCCATAAATAAAAGTTTTAGGATCCCACTATCTCATCTTAGTGGGCCAAAAAGAAAACCCAACTAAACCTACTATAGTCATCAATGACAACAAGGCAATATATCTGTGAGTGAATACTTCTTACAGATGTTGGCCAAAATGAAATCCATCTGTAAAACATTTATAAGGGTTTGGCTGAGTAGAGCTCACAAGCATGGTCTTACAGAAGCTTTGATGTTGCTTACCTTCCGACAAGCAACACAGTATGTCATTTTCAAAAGCTTTGAAGGCAAACCTCTTACAAGGTTTCCCCTTCACAAGTTTATTCATAGTTTTAAAGTTTATATGACCAAGCCTCCTATGGGCCATAAATTAGACTCATCAATTGTAGCCTTTGCAAATAAACAAGTCAAACCTCCTGAAGGAACAACAAATCTTAAATCAAAACTGTACATGATGTTTGTCTCGGGAACTTTAAGCAGACATTGACTTTCATCAAGTATCTTAAAGTCAGGAGATAGAACAAGACATTCAGTCTCAGTAAAAAGAACACTGTTTTTCTTGTCACACATTTGTGAGACAGATAAAAGGTTAAACTTAAGTTCCTTTACAAAGTATACATCCTCAAAGTCTAATTTTTTCCAGTCTTAATTTTACATTTTCCAGTAATATTACCTCATTTAGGACTTCCTCCAAATGCAATAAATCCACCATCAATCTCTTGATAATCTGTAAGAAAGGACTTGTTTCCAGTCATATGCCTAGAGCATCCACTATCAAAAATCCCTTGATCCTGTAAAGTATATTATGGATTACCCTGCACTCAAAATAAGAGAATTAGTTTCTCTTGGGGACCCAAGCCATTACTGACTTGAGTCTGCCTTGTAGATCAACATAGTCAAATCTTTTAAGCATGTATGATCCACTGTCTTTGGAGGTATGGTCAATAACATTTCCTGTTGGTCTCTAAATCCAACATGCTAAGGACTTAACAACATTTTCCCTATTTCCTTTAGCAACACTAACTACTGCTTTTGACCCAGTAGTAGTTACATTGTTAACCCTAGCAGTATTAACAGGCCTGGCAATACTAATTAATGTTGCTGCTCTTGGAGAGTTTTGCTTAGCAGCATTAACTGGTATTTGTCCTAACTTTGTTGCAACTGCTGTTGGAACAAAATTCCTTTTAGGATGTGGGTGAGTCAATTTATTTTGGTAGTTCACCCTCTGAACATTTTTCCATACTGGTCTAATTTCCCTTTGACTAGTAACCCTTCCCTTATTATTCAACACAGGTTTTTATATCATTTTATTGTCATAAAAATCATAGTCTTTGATTAAATGGTTAAAACTCCCACATACAAAACAAGCTTTCTTTATAAACTCAACACCATTTCCAAGTTTCTGAGTCATCATTCCATTCAAGTTTCTTCTATTACCCCTAGGACTTTGACTTTTCTAGGGATACTCAACTTGTTTATGTGTGTTTTCCTTATTAACAGATTTCACATTCTCATCAGATTTAACAAAATTGATTTTTGTAAACTTTGGTTTTGTCTGATCAGTTTTAGGTCTAAACACACTATCATTATCACTATCAGTGTCTGATGTGTCATTGTCTAGGTGTTATTTTATGTATCAAGTTTTACTATTTATACTTTGCCGACTTAACCTAAAAACAACACTTTAACGGGCAATGTACCCGGTCAAGATGTAGCTTCGTTGGTAAGTAGGGTGCCGATCACTAAGAGCGAGAGCGTTAATATTAATTTATCACTATTTTAGTTATCTAATTTATGAAAATCCTAAGCTAATGATAAGGGGGTTCAGCCTGAGAGACTGACACAGGTTTATGGTGACAAATATCAATTCTAAGCATAATACACACTAAAGCAAATAAACACAAGACAAAAGAGTAAAACGAGCCAAATAATAGAAAACTGTATTAACCATGTTAAATCTGATTAAATGTTGGTTTGATTAATTAGTGCAATGGCTGCTTATCTCGAGGCGGCATATCATTCTTAAGACTTAGGTGGTACTTCTTCCTAAGACCTAGACACGAACAATCCTGTCACGATTAACGCATCCGCATAAAGCATCCTATAGTTTAATTATAATCTACCATAGGGAATTAAAGCATTGGTGATCCTGTTAATACCCTAGCCCATCGGGACTTTACCCACTTATTGCTTGATGTTGTTTTATACACCGGTAGTCCACCACCAAAATCAATACCAATTAATAAATAAACAATACTGGTTGAACAATTATCGGGTCACCTGCCGGTCAACTAAGCTCATAATCAAAGAGTAATGATAAGGTATCATTTGTGATCCTATTGGTTTGGGAATATAGAACACAACATGGAGAGCCATCCCGGCATCTAGGTTACAGGTTAGGTCTCCCTAGACCCAGTTGAATGATAGGTCGCATGTACAAGCACATAAACAAGTATAAGGTGATAAACATAATTAAACAACAACAATAAATTAAGTAAAGCCGGATTAAAACAAACCAAACATTATAATCTTCATTAATATGGCTAATACCCGAGGGTATTAGCCCACAATCATTGTCATTATTACAAACGTGATCAAACATTTAAAAATCGAATGATTAAGAAAGTAAGAATTACACGATGTCTTCTATGGAATTAGGAGTAGTGCTCGACCTTGGCTGCTCTTCTTGGCTTGAGAAATTCGACTTTAGTTGTATACTATACATAGAATGTGATATTGCACTCTAAAACTTGTTTTTGAGTCTTGTAATTATAGTGTCTGAAATACGCCTGGATACGCCGTATGGGGATAAGTGGATACGGAATATAGGGGTTAATTTCCTTGGAGTCCACGATAAGATCAAATCAATTAAGATAATTACCATCAATCATATTAAATACGTATCTTTGACTGATGAACAGTTGTGCATACGGCGTATTGGTTGTAGTGGATACGCCGGATCAGGAATTGATCATTACGCGTTTCTTGTGTTGAGCTGGCGCTGATACGCCGTATCTTCATTGCTGGATACCGCGTATAGGTGCAGAAAATATTATTCTTCAAATGTCATCGTTTAAGCTCTAGAATTGCGCCTTTTTTCTTCTTCTTCACAAGTGACTCCATAATTACTGCAATAATAAACTTTAAGCAATTAAGTACCAATATCTTGCAATAATTATATAAAAGCGGGTAAAATACGTGGGATATATGATAGTAAAGTATGACGTTATTTGATGATATCAAATATCCCCCTACTTGAATCCTACTTGTCCTCAAGTAGACTTTAGAAAAAATTTGAAAATGTATCCCAACCGAGGTTAAGGATTTTTCCATTAAGCATTTCTTTCATGTTCAGATCACCTGTACAAAACCAAGCTCCTCACAAAATATGGAAATGAAATCACTCAGATCACTCAACTAATCTAGGGTGTATCATTTTAGTGGTACGCTCATTTGCTCAGTCGTGATTAGCTTCGTATCATAGGCTTGGCAAGGATACACATCTCCACCTCTAAAGCTAAGGAGTAACAAGTCAAAAGGTAAATCGGGTATTTATTAGTAGGCTCGGGTTTGATCATTCTCATTAGGATAAAGAATGATATAGGGTGTGGAGCTTCTGACTTTCACCAAAGGTCATCGTCAAACAAGGCAGCTGAGACATGAATACATGGCCGTAACGACGGAATAGACATCCACGCTCGTACACATCCTCATTCGAGTAGATCCTAAGGTTAGTTATCAGGAAAGGGAAGTAAAATTGTTGTTAAATAAAATAAACAAACAAATAGATTAAAGCCAACAAATAAGGTGCGATTGCTAGTAAGTTTCCCTGCCCGTTCCATGACAAAGACTCGAACTTATAAAAAAGCGTCTCGATCATAGATGACAATGACAACCTAAGTTGGCGTTCCCATAACGGTCAACTTCCCTTACATCCTGAACTTTACATACTTTTACAAAATAAGTGGTGATATCGGCCACTTTTTACAATACTTTACATCGTTGATTTTTGTGCGTATCAACGAATAATCGATCCTTTCAAGTAATTCCTTTGGTCTTAAACTTCTTTTGAACCGACTATATTTTTTCTCTTTTTTTATTTTTTTGCAATAATACATCATAAATCTCGGTGTATTTCACCGTCTTCACTATCATCATTCGTCTGGCTAATTTTTCTCTTGGGCTTTTCTTCTTTCGGACATAATACATAATTGCGAAAATAGCAAAACACACGAGCTACAAACATTCCCATTGCATTGTGCAATTTTCCCGACCATTACAAGGATAGAGAAATTTGACTTTGACGCGGGAACTAAAAAACTTTACACGAAAGCAACTAGTAACATTGATTAAAATAGGCTTTAATCTACACGGTAGGCTAAGGTGTAAAGGTGAAACAAAACAATTTTTAATTGGTGTGGAAAAAGAAAGGAATGGCTCAGCAGGTTGTTCTAGGGGTATCATACTCTAAAAGTAAGAGTAAGCAAAAGGGTTACATGGGGGTTAACTAACCAGTGTAGTTAGTTAAAATTACGACATGTAGAATTTTTGGTTTAATCCTATAAATTTACCAGTTAAGCATGTTACTCCATCTAAATCCATAGTACTCATCATTGAGGTCTCGAGTTATATACCAAGTCAAGTTCTAAAGTCCACTACATCACCGGCACACTCATATTTTTGTGGAATTTTTAGTAAGCAATTGGAAACGAAAAGGCTTAATTCTCACAAATAGACATTAAGGGTAATAGTGCGCTAGGTAATGTAACTAGTGATTTTTTTAAAAAGGTATTGGTATGTGCTTAATTACACATACCTTTTACCTTTAAAAACGAGCTAAAATAACCAAAAACGGACTTAAAATGCCAAATATATGCTTGTTTTGCTAATTGTATTGTGCAGGAACGGATAACTTAGAAAAAGACAAAAAACAAAGCCAAAACGACAAAACCGGACTCGGAATGGAAGAGACTGTGAAAAACAAAGCCAAATCGAAGCCGAAAAGTCAATCAAGTCAAAAAGTCAACAGAAAAGTCAACTGGTCAAAGTCAAAGTCAACCCAAGTCAACACCAAGGCCAAAAGTCAAAGAAATATAAGTTTAGGGACTGAACTTGTAAATCCCTAAACTTATTTGTAAAGAAGAAAAGAGGAAAAAAAGAAGAGAAGGGCCAAATTGCCAAATTGGCAAAGTTACACTCCATGGACTAATTCTGCCAAGTCCATAGAGTTATAACCACCAAGGACGTGGGGTGCAACTAGACTTAACACTTTGGAGGACTTATTTTGCCAAGTCCCTAAAAAGTTATAACAACAAGGACGAATTGTGCAATAGGAGTTATAACCATGAGGGGCTAATGTTGCCAAAACCCCCAAACGTACACCCTGTCACCCCCAACCTTCATAAACAAATTTTCCCGCCCATTTCAACTCCCAACCAAATCACGGGTTCACCTCAACTCTTTTACCCTGCAACCCAATTCCACCATGGACAAACCATTCCCTCCCCCTCCACTGCTTTTCCCAGTTGTAAGATTGCCAAGTTGGCAATCCCACAATCCCCCAAGCCCCATCCCAACGGCCAAGATTGACTTTTGAAGAATTGAAGGCCACAAAGTCCTAGTCGTTTTCTTTTTTTTTCTATAAAAGCAAGTGTAAAGCCATTATGGCAAAAAAAGTAGTTTAGTGTAGTTTTTTAAGTAATTCTCAGTATTTTTTAAGTTTAAAGCTTTTTATGTAATTGTACTTCACCTTTGTTTAATGAAATTCAGTTAAAGTTTTTTTTTACTTGTGTTCTCAATATCAAGTGCTTTCTAAAAATCTTTTAAGTTTCCAATATAAGCTGTTTCTATAACATTCCCAACAAATTTTTTTTGAGACAAGGTTACTGTTGGATTGAAGCTTGGATGAATAAGCTATAAAGGATGGCTTATTGGGTTTTCAGCTTAGTTAAGCTTAATTAAAAGCTGGGTAGGAAATTTAGAGCTTATTAGGCTTCACAAAAATCCTTTTTGTGAAAAGGATTTAAGGTACTTTACTTTTAAATTTTGCTTATTTACTGTAGCAATAAGCTTATTTAGCTTATTGTTAGCTTATTGCTGTTATTTTACCTATTAATGTGTGTTTATGCTTGTTTAAGCTTTTCATTTCATTTGTATGCAATTTTAGATAAATCTGTCAAGTTAAGCTCTTAAACTGTCACTAGCTTATTACACATTTAAGTGCTTATTTAACTTGTCTTTTAGCTTTTTATTGTTCATTATAGCTTAAGTATCATTATTGCTTCAAACACTTCAGTTTAAAACAGGTTTTATAACTCTTTAAACCATTTTCAAAAATTAAGGGGGTGTTTGGGTCAACCTTAAAAACGGGTCAAAATGGTTATGTGCATGGGTTGAGGTAACTAGTTAGGTTTAAGCTAAAGTTTTAAGCTTATTTAAAGCTTTTTCAAAAGTTTTTAAAGTTTAAAATTGATTTTCAAAAGATTTCTAAACCATGTCTTGGAACTGTGACATTTTAAAAACACCACAAGTGCTTATTTAATTAAGCACTTGTGGTTTGAGTTTGAGCATCAAAAAGTGTGTGGTTTGTGGTGTTAAAGGAGCTGTAACAAGCTCCTTTGTCTCTTGACTTTGGTAAGTCAAAATTCACCAAGTCCTTTGTGTAGCAGTTTTAAAAAGTCACCATCCCTTTTTCATCATCAAAATTCAGCTTGTTTAAATGATTTTCAAGAGCCAAAAATTGTTGCACAAGTCCATAAGCTAGAATACTTTAGCTGTTTTCAGCTTTCTTTTCAACTTGAGCTTATTTGACAGCTTTTAATAAGCTGTCAAATAAGCCACTTAAGTTAAGCTTAAATCTCCCCTGGTGCAAAGGGGAGATTTTAAGCTCCTTTTTCTTTGTCTTTTTGTGTTCTAAAGCCCAAGTTTCTTGGCTTATTTAGAGAGCTTATAAGCTCTTGTATAAGCTTGTTTAGTTTCAGCTTTTAAAAAGCTCATTTGTTGGCTTAATTTTAGGCTTCAAACTTGCCTTTTGGCTGTTTCAGCATGTCTTAGGTGTAGGATTGCTTATTTACCTTAGGGCTTAGTCAGCTTATTTTATAAGCTCCTTTTAGCTTTTAATAGCATTTTAGGTTAGTATAAATAGTTGTTTAGCTTATTTAGCCTCTTCCCTAGTTTATTTGTCCAAAAGATTTAAGCCCTTTTTGCCTTTTAAGCATTCTGTCATCATAAGCTCTTCTCACCTTATTTTACTTTAAGCTTTTATCCTTTTTAGCTTATTTAGGTTAGAATTAGCCCCCTTTTGCTTATTTAGTCCAAGCTAGCTTATTTGCCCATAAGATGTCCAAAAAGACTCAGCTTTTTAGCTTTAAGCCACTTTAAGCTAAACTGCCACTTTTTAGCTTATTTTTAAGCTAATTGAGGGCTTATCACAAAAAGTTGTAGAAGACAAAGTTGTTAAGCCCCACGAGCTTAACAACTTTGCCTTTTTGAGTTTTCGAAAAAAAAAGGGGAAAGACAAGAGGTCCGGGTGAGCAAGACTCGAACCCGAGACCTCTCGATACAGTCCCCTTTTATAACACCACTCTTACCACTGCGCCCTTGGGACTTTTTCGTTATAGTCCCAAGGGCTTGTGTATTTATACACTTTTTGGCTTATAAGCTTATATAAGCTGTTTGGCTTATTTACGGCTTATTTTTAAGCTGAAATTTCTTTTTCAAATTTTTCATAGAATTCTGTCATAGCTTAGGATTTTCTATAAAATTTTCAGAATTTTTCGTAATCATTTACTATTTTTTATAATTTAATTTAGTTAAAACTTTTAAAAATTCATAAAAAATACAAAAATTATCAAAAAAATATTTTTCTTTTTTAGAAAATTTTATTTTGTCATATAGTTTGTAGGAAAAATTTAAAAGTTTTCGTAGGGTCATTTTTACAACTTTTCATTTTTTAAAGAACGGTCCGGGTGCGGGATTTTGTCTTGACTCGTTTTTGGGTCAAACGAACTCCGTTTTCGGTCTAGTCTTTTTCATTCTTCGTTATTTGTCCCGTAGAGTAGTTTAGAAGTAAAAATTTCTTCGTAGGGTTATTTTTAAAGATTTTAGGTTTTTCCCCCTTTGTTCGGGATTCGTGCTTCCGTTTTTCAGCTTAATTTCGTAATTTTTAGGTTTTTCTTAAACGTTTTTGTTTGTTATTGTTTAATTTGACTTTTCCACTCTTTCAATTCAATTCTCTCCTTCAAACTCAAATCTTCGACTGTATCGATTCTCCAGTCCAGCCTCGTTGGGGATAAACGACCCGGGAACACTCTATACTACTTCTCGGTTTCATTGATTGTTGTTTTTAGACTTATATATATTTTATATTTTATTATATATTATATATATATGGTGTAAAAACCTACAATCAGGTATTACACAAAATGATCACTTATGGCTTGTGTCAGAGGAAAATCAGGTATGACAAGATACAGAAAAATGATTTGTGGTAATTGAGTATGTTCTAAGCTAGACATCATAATAGATATGCGAATGTTGCTTGGTTGATAGCAAGGTGGATGAAGAGGAAAGGAGCTGGTAGTCAGAAAGAGAGTATGATTTGTTGTGGACAGTTTATTACGAAGATTGTTAAGAGGAAGAATTCGTTGTCTGAAGAGGTGCTGAACAGTTTGAGTGCTTCGATCTACTGTAAAGCTTTGGATACCACTACACTTAGAGAGTTGATCGACTCTGAGAGTAGGCTGATTCATGAGGCTCCAGAGCCAGGTGTACCAAGATTTGATACCCCGAGAGCATCGATGCAGGATTTGTATAAGAGGATGGGTAGCATAGAGATACGTCAGGGGGCGATTAAGAGGATGTCTTATAGGCAGTCTTATCACTGGGACAGGTATGCTGGGTGATTGTCTAGTTTTATATACCCAAAATATATATAAAATATAACCTTAAGAGAGAAATAAAGAAAGTTACCAAGTTACCCTTCTTAAAATTCACTCTCAAAAATATATATAATATAATATAAAATAAGTATATTAAACTGGATAAGTATGATCACCCGGGTCGTTTCCCCAACGACTAGTGAAATTGAAACCACGTTTTAGGTTCGGATCCTGATTTGAATGAAGCAAAGATATTTGATTTGGAAAGATTTAAAATGAACAATTAAATAATTACGGAAAAGCAACTATTTAAGCAAATGGACTGAAATTTAACCCTAAAAATGTAAACTAGAATTTCACTAAATAAAGAAAGAGTGCCGAAAATTATTAAAAATAAAAGCCCTAATTTTTATCTTTTTATAAAAGTTTAATTA